>OZ023313.1:55624873-55827121 GCA_964007375.1 Ophion obscuratus
CAGGAAGACTTACCATCCTCGTATTGTTTGATTTCTCCAAGGCGTTTGACAAGGTACCTCACTCGTTACTCCTGAAAAAGCTTCACGTCTTAGGATTTTCCCCTGGAGCTCTTATGCTTATGAAATCATACATCTACGGTCGCTCACAGGCAGTAATAGATGCAAGTGGCTTACACTCGAACTGGCTGGAAACGAATCTTGGCGTGCCCCAGGCTCCGTCCTGGGTCCTTTATTATTCTCTATATTCATAAACTGCATTTCGAATGGACTAAATTATACTAAGCATGTTGTCTTCGCTGACGATACGCAAATATTTCGTCACTGTCTTCCACATGAACTCCACGAGTCCCTACGATTAGTAAACCTTGATGTACTAACTATTCACAAATTTGCCACGGATAATGGATTGCTACTGAGTCCTAAAAAGTCCAAGGTAATTATTATCGGGAGTAAAGCTCGGGTTAAGACTCTAAATCTCGGTGAATTACTGCCCATATGTATAGAAGACTCGAAATTACCATATGTTTCTGAATGCCGAAATTTAGGCCTGATCGTGACTTCTTCACTTTCGTGGGCCAGTCATATAGCTACGGTGTGTCGTGACGTTCATGGGATTTTACACAAACTGAAATATCATAGAAACTCCATTCCAATTAACTTAAAAGCGCATCTCATCTCATCTTTGATTTTTCCCAAGCTCGACTATTGCTGCATTGTTTATAACGATCTTACTGATACTTTAAATGCTAAACTCCAGAGACTGATGAATTGTTGCATACGCTTCGTTTTTGACTTACGCAAACATCAGCACATCACTCCGTTTAGGTTAAAACTAAAATGGCTGTTAGTGAAAAACAGACGTATCTACTTTCTGGGCATTCTAGCTTATCAAATCTTGCACGAAAATACTCCAAAGTACTTGAGAGAGCTATTTGTTTTGCTTGGGCATGATGTTGTTACTTCTGCTCGTAGGCCGCGACCCACCTTTTTCATTCCTTCTCAAAAAACTGCATTGTACACTAGATCGGTAGTCGTCTCGTCGTGTTACTTGTGGCATTCGCTACCTGTGAGTGTTACTGGTGCTCCGTCTCTTACCGCGTTCAAGACTAAATTGTATGCGCATTTGCTGGAGGGTGAAGTCAGCGCGGTTGCGAGTTAGTAAACTCGATCTAAACTCGATCTATCTATCATACCATCAGCCCCACTTGAAATGGTTTTTCATATCGTTTCGAGGCGGCTGTCTAGGGCTGGTGGTGTGGGATTGCACGAAGGATGTTGTTAGAAAAATAATAAATAAATTAAAATATTCGTTTCATCTTCTCCGAATGGAAAGCACCAAAAGGCTATTATTATTATTATTATTATTATTATTATAATAATATTTTTTTTTTTTTGCCGCTGCGTTTGTCTATGTTTTTAGTTTTCAATCTTCTACGAAAGAATCGTTTTATTTCCTCTTTATCTTTTAGTTATTAGTTAACCAACGTTATAATTATTATTATGTTTTCATTATATAGATTCCTTTCATTTCTTTGTTTTCTTTTGCGGTTGTTAGGAGCGAAAATCAATCTGTTTCTTATTATTATGATTTTGATTATATAGATTCTGTTATTTTTTCCCTGTATGATTTTCTGTATGATTTTGTATTAGTTTTTTTTTTTCCACCTTTATTTTTAGTTTCGCATTACATATAAGCCTTCTTTTGTCTATCTTGTCTGTACTATTTTTCTGTAAATCTGCTCAGTCAAATTTGCCCGATAGTTCTCTAGGGCAGAATAAATTATATCAATCAATATCTCTCTCTCTCTCTCTCTCTCTCTCTCTCTCTCTCTCTCTCTCTCTCTCTCTCTCTCTCTCTCTCCCTCCCTCCCTCCCTCCCTCTCTCTCTCTCTCTCTCTCTCTCTCTCTCTCTCTCTCTCTCTCTCTCTCTCTCTCTCTCTCTCTCTCTCTCTCTCTCTCTTCGTTTTAACTTTTTGCACCTGACTTTTCGCCGTCACATTACCTACATCGTAAACCAGATCCAGGGGCAATGGCATTCTCAGATCTATGAGGGTCAGACGTCGACCATTGGGGGCTAGGGATATTGCCAAATTTGGTCCTGAAGAATCGGTCACCGAACCTGTTCGTTTTCTGCCACTGAAAGTACAATTGTCGTACGCCAAGAGTTGTTCACCCCTCTCCACATCTATTACGACGAGCCTCCGTGAATTTGTGGCTGCAAGCACCTACCAAAATATCTTTTTTTACAGGGAACAGCCATTTTTTTTTCCTATTTGCTGACCTCTACAGTTCCTGATAGTTTTAGATAGAATGAAGGATACAAAAGATTTTTGATGATTGCAGCGACTAATATGGAACTTGGTATACAACAGGGCACAAAATAAACACACCGATCAAAACATACTTGAGTAGGCAGGCGCAGCTTTACTCAACTTACTCTGGAGCTGTCGGAAGTGAAGTAAACTGCGTTTACGGTTTTTGCGTGCTTCATTGGCATCACTTCGTAGCACATGAGAAACTCAGTTCGCAGAGCCGAATAAAAGTTGACCTTCCCATTGTATCCGCCTGAGCAAAACAGATATCTGTCCTAGAATTAAAAGTCTTATGATTTCATGGATAATGAACAAAAATTAGAAGAATTCACCCAGCAAGCATATTAGGGCTGGAGCATTTTATTTAGGGTAAGGAAAACATTGTTGCTTTGGTGTCCACAAAGAAAATAATACGCAACAATCATTTTCTTGCTTCTTTGCCGCTTAAGGCATGTGTGTATCTGCACAATGGGGTTGGAGTTTACATAGTTGGAATGTAACCAAAATTCATTCTTCCTAATTACTTGAACTTTTTGGTCCATTTAGGCTGTGAAAATCACTCACATCTTTCTATGAATCCTTACTGAAAATTGTCTACTTCAATTTGAAAAAAAAAAGCTTTGGTGATAATGATTAAAATAAAGAAATGAGAAATCAAAAGATAAACTACCAAAGATAAATTTCATTAGCTAATTATATTAAATATTATTAGTTTTTGGGAGACCCAAAAAACTTTGCGCAAGTTTAGTAGATTTAGACATTTAGTAGATCTAGACGAAGATACTTCCGCTAGTCACATTTTTCTAGGTTGTATCATTAATATTTTCTTTAAATATTCGGTGACCTTTTTTTTATTAGCCTTATGGAATCTTTAGATTTTCTACATGTGTCAGCAGTTTGTATCAGGCATCCAAAGGTATTTAGTGTATAAATTATTAGATAGAAATGTGGCCAGTGTGTCATCTACAAAAAATGCCTTATAAATTGTTAGGGTTGTAATTTTTTGTTAAAAGTTCGGTAACTTGAAATTTCACCATTATACTGGGATGTGTTTCTACTTGATTATAGACGACAATCAGTTAATTGTTAAATGTTCAGGTTTGTAAAGGAATACCTTGAAAATCTTTGCGATACATTTGACCGGTTATAATCCTACAGCCGTATTTCTTTATGGACAGATTACATTTTGGACAAAGGGAGAGATAGACGTTAGTTGCGTTCAACGAAATGAAAGGTATTTCTTTTATTTTGTCCAAAATATGAAATGTCTCTGAGAACACTTGTAGTCTGCAAATCAGCTATCTCTCAGAGAAACCATAATCTGTAAGTCAGTTTATAAAGCAGAACAGCTATTTTGTGTGGCGTTCAAGTCTACATAGTTGAAATTCAACGAAAGTTCTTTTCAATTCTTACTTCTATGTTTTGATTACAAGCCATATTTTTTTTTTTATAGATTGAGATTGTGGATTTCTAATAAGGATAGGCAAAACCGTTTAGATGATATTCGTAACTTGAATTGACAAAAAAAAAGTGGTAGTCGAATAAAAATTATCATTCGTTGCATTCCAATGATACAAACTTCAACATCATTGTTTTGTGAAATTGTGAAATATTTGCCGAACTTGGGAAACGACTATTACAGACGAATCGACGAGTTATGAAAAAGACCATGCAAATATGTTGACCATACTCTCGGGCTGAAGGCAACTCCTCGTACGCTACCCTGCTGACACTTTAGAAACTTTGGTGAACCCTCCTGTTGCATTGGCTCGTCGATGAGCCTCGAGCGCACGGAGTTTGATCCGTTTACTTGGTTTAAAAAATATCGTGACGCGATGGTAATCGCGACGGGATTTTACGAACAGTAGCAAGAAATACTTTCGAACTTTCAAATTCTATTTCCTTATCAAAAGGCCCATGAGCGATCTATGATGTTCGGGTCAAGCACCCGAACATTGTAATTACACCACATCGTGTTGACACGCTTTCAACCTCTCGTCGATCACTTTTTCTCCTCGGATATCGGCGACTTTGGAACTCCGATACATAAAATTACACGCCATAAATGACGTTTCGCTATTTTCGGTATCGGAAAAACATTGTGTGAGTAAGACTGTCCACGCTCGAAGTTCCGACGTGGTTAACGACATCAGCGCGAAAAAACAATGGTCGTGTGCGTTGGGTCTGTGGCGGTTCCACCACGAACAGCACCACACTTACCAACGGAGAAACTTGTCCGCCAGAACAGCCGTCAGCGTCAGCGCAAGCAGCGACTAGTCACACGGAGCGGGGAGTAGGGGAAACGGGAGTTTACCCACCTAGTCACTACCGGTGTAGCGAGAGCCGCACTTCCGGAAGAGAGCACAGAGAGCCGACACGCGAAACCTTAATCGCGAACTCTGTAAAAAGACTGAGCGCTCTAAAGCGCGCTAGAATACAATAAATACGTACTTCAACATCCGCGCGAGTCTCCTGTTAATTAGTGGGGGATAACCTAAACCCCACAATTGGTGACCCCGAATCAGATTCGGGCGGATAGAAATCGGGTGCGAGAATCCACGTGCGCGGTGCAACAATGGTCGACTCAAAGACCGACACGAAAACCGCGGGCGACGGGAAGCAAACCACGAGGCCGAACACGAGAAGCGAAGCGTCAAGACCGGCCAACACGAGTATAGGTGCCGAGCTACAAGCTCCATCATCCTCGCATTCAACGGGGAACGACGGAAATTGACAAGATTCCGCGCTCAACAGCCTCCTTCACAACGATTTCTTCGTGAGCACACGCAGAGTCCAGCTTCCGGCATTCATGCCAGACAGACCAGACATCTGGTTTTACGTCGTCGAATCGGAATTCCAGTCATTACACGTTAATGACGATCAAGCGAAATACAGCGCAGTTCTAAAAGCACTCGACTCGAAGGCCTTGTCGCAGATCACCGATGTCATGTCGAACGCCCCGCCTCAAGATAAGTACGAACATTTAAAACAAGCTCTTATTCAGCGGCTCTCGCAATCAAGAGAGAGGAAAATTTTCACTCTCCTCAACGGGTTAGAACTCGCAGACAAAACGCCTTCACAGTTATTAAGAGAGATGAGAGACCTCGCAGCTGGCGGTGTATCCGACGAAGTGTTGTACCCGATGTGGCTTAACCGCATGCCATCGCAACTCAAACCCTTGCTCGTAAAGACCAGCAATATAGAACTTGACGGCCTCGCTGAGATAGCCGACAGGGTTTGCGATACGACAGGCTACTCACACGTCATGGCAGTGGCCGCGCATAAACATGTCGAAAACTCATGCACCACCTGTACACAGCTCTCCGCCGAGATGAAGGAACTGCGGCATATGCTCTCCGAGCTACTCAAGGCATCCTGGTCGAAAGATAGCAGCAGTAACTATCAACCAGATCACCACTGCCGTTCCCGCAGCAGGTCAGCGACACCCAACCGTCAGGGTGTATGTTTCTACCACAAGAAATTTGGCGAACGGTCAAACAAATGCACCAAGCCCTGTTCCTGGATCAACGCGAATCACTCGGAAAACTAGGAGTGCTGTCTCCAATACAGGCTGTGGAAGATAGCAAAAGAACCACCGAAGAAGAATAAGCAGCCTCAGGCTCAGCAATACCCGCAGGCGTAACATCTCTCGACCTCCTCAGCCTCAACAAATACCAACCCAGCACTCGCAACCACAGGGTCAATTGCATCCTCAGCAATACCCGCAGGCGCAACAGCATTCAGCAGCATAAAAAAAAACCCCGCAACACATTCAGCAGCAACATCAACACGCACAGGTGCAAGCTCAGCAAGCGGCTCACCAGCAAGGGGCCCAACAGGCGCAGCATCAATATCAGCAGCCTTCGCAGCATCAGCAGTATCACCTGAAAATTCCGACGATGTCCAGCCGCTCCAATGGGGATCCACCATGAACAAGCCTGCAGAGAAGAAGTCGGTATCGTTCCCTCTTGACCCAGTCAAAGTCACTGGGGGGGGGAGTAGATGTGGCGGTTCCACCACGAACAGCACCACACTTACCAACGGAGAAACTTGTCCGCCAGAACAGCCGTCAGCGTCAGCGCAAGTAGCGACTAGTCACACGGAGCGGGGAGTAGGGGAAACGGGAGTTTACCCACCTAGTCACTACCGGTGTAGCGAGAGCCGCACTTCCGGAAGAGAGCACAGAGAGCCGACACGCGAAACCTTAATCGCGAACTCTGTAAAAAGACTGAGCGCTCTAAAGCGCGCTAGAATACAATAAATACGTACTTCAACATCCGCGCGAGTCTCCTGTTAATTAGTGGGGGATAACCTAAACCCCACAGGTCTTATCCACGGTCTTATATAGGCCTCCGAAGTAACTTTCGTGATGGCGCCCCGTAACGGCTGCCGGTGGCAAAACTTGGATTGGCGCATGGCAGTTAAGTCAAAACGGCACAAACACGAAAGAGCTAGGCTTGAGCAAGCATCATCGATTGGACACATGATTTAAATGGCGACCGGCATACTGCACTAGCAGACGAAAACCAATCCAAGTTTTGCCAAAACTCGCCGCAAGGGTGCGCCACAAGAGTTACTTCGGAGGCCTATACAGGTCTGGAAACTCCTTGAAATTTACGGTGGTGCGAGAAGGTCCGTTAAATAAAAAATTTCTTTCCAAATGCTGCCACTACTTGGCGCTGTACGAAATAAGTGCCCGAGCGTGGGTAATAGACATAACCTATTCTCCTGTTCCGTTACTGCGTGCATGAGCAGCTCCCTGTATAAATTTATTTGCTCATCATGCCGACTTCGTGCGTTGTGCCTGGATGTAAGACGGGTAATAAAAGTGAAAAAATAAAACGATCGGTGTTTCGTGTGCCAAAAGATATAGAACTGTTAAAAAAATGGGAAGCCGCAATTCCTGGGCATAAACAGTTGCGGCCTACGCACGTTGTATGCGAAAAGCATTTCAACCCCCAATGCATTCAGCGCGAGTGGATTAAATATGGTTCAAATCACGGTCGTGGGAGAAATGTTCTGAAAAAGCGATGACGGCAACGACTTACACCACCTACCGCGTGGCGGCGCTCCTTCTGCGGCGATACCGGAAACGCCGGGAAACGCAGGGAAACGCGGTGATTCGAAATAGTTTGTCGTAAATTTTTTCTATAAAATTGATGAGTTATATTGATATGCTTTTGTTCATAGTTATGAAATGGCAATATATCAGTAATTTGTCGACTTGGAGCCGAGCGATACTGCAAATGTTTTATTTTTATTCGGTGACATGAGCAATTAAATAACCATAACGCAACCTAACCCCTAATGCAACCAAACCAAATCTAAGGAGGGGTGCATTAAGCAACTCCTCTCTCTTTAATCTTATGTATGAATATTTCTTTATTAGATATTAAGGCACACGCGAAGGAACGACCAACAAGGCGCACCGGAAGTAACTAGACCAGTAAGTACGAGAGTAGACTAGAGAGGCATTTCGCCTACTAGAAAGGCGTCCTCGCAATGAGCGTTTGCTTGCGACGGTTGCGCTGTCGGTAAGGAAGGGCGTGTTGGTATCAGGTACAGGAAGGTCCTGCCGCTCCAATGAAGTGTCCTGCTTGGCGGTGTAGGCAGGTTTAAGGCATTCGATCGAGACGGATTTCTCAACTCCGTTCACGGAGATCAGGAAAACCCGATCATTTATTCGTTTGACAATCCAATGAGGACCCGAATATGGTGGTTCCAGAGGCCGTCGGATTGAGTCAATTCGTTTGAAGACGTGAGTGCAAGTTTGCAGATCCTTCAGGATGAAGAGTCGTGACTTGATGTGACGAGCTGTTAGCGTGGGTCTCACACTTCGTATGTGCTCCCTGAACTTTTCTAGGAATACCTTTGGATCTGCGGGCACGTTTTGCGAGACGAAAAATTCCCCTGGTACACGTAGCTCGGTACAGCATTTCGGCAGGCGAAGCTTGTAGGTCTTCTTTGAAACAAGTGCGTAGTCCAAGAAGCACCGTCGGTAAATGCTCGGTCCATGGAATCTGTGGATTGCACATGAGCGCTGCTTTAAGCGTGCGATGCCATCGCTCGATGAGCCCGTTCGATTGTGGGTGGTAAGGAGTTGTGCGAATCCGGTGAGCTCCGACCATACGCGCGAGCGCCGTGAAGAGTGCTGACTCGAACTGTGAGCCTTGATCGGTGGTTATCTTGAGAGGGGTTCCGAATTGGCATATCCATTGGGTGTAGAAAGCAGAAGCGACGGTTTCCGCTAAGATGTATTTAATCGGAACGGCGATTGGCCACCTGGAGAACCTGTCAATCTAGGTCAAACAGTAGCGGAACTCACCGATTTTGGGCAGTTCGATGATATCGAGATGCACGTGCTCAAAGCGATTATCCGGGACGTCTATTTTGTTGGGAGTGAGCCGGTTATGCAGATGAATCTTCGCCCGTTGACATGGCACGCATTCACGTGCCCAGCGCAGTGCGTCCTTTTTTAGACCTGGCCAGATGTACTCCTCCTTGAGTTGACGACAGGTCACCCGACCACTGGGATGAGCCAGCCCATGAATTACGTCGAAAGCTCGACGACGAAGTTCCTTAGGAATGTAGGGTCGTACCCAGCCTGCAGAGATGTCGCAGAGGATACTGTGCCCCTCAATATAGAGACGCTGGAGTTTGAGCGACGTTTGCACCTGCAAATTCTGTAACTCCTCGTCCTGAGCCTGTGAGTTCCCTATGGTTTCGGCGTCCAGTGCGGTCGGCATGCCTATCGCGTTGATGCGCGAAAGTGCATCAGCCACGACATTGTCGTCACCGCTGATGTGGATAATTTCAGTGGAGAACTGCGATATGTAGTCCAAGTGGCGCAGCTGTCGAGGGGACGCTTTATCAGATCACTGAGAGAATGCGTAGACTAGAGGTTTGTGGTCCGTCTTGATGACGAACTGCCGGGCTTCGAGAACATGGCGGAAGAACTTGATCGCAGCATAAATCGCGAGGAGTTCTCGATCATAGGTACTGTAGCGCGTCTCCGCCGGGGTAATTTTGCGCGAGTAGAACCCGATTGGCTTCCACACGTCCCCATCAAATTGCTCCAATGAAGCTCCAATTGCGAAGTCGGAGGCGTCAGTTGTTAGGGCCAATGGTGTTGAGATTATCGAAGGGAAAGAGAAACGATAGGGTTAAAGAGAAAGATAACTTTCAATATATATAAGTACGCTTTATTAGTTTTGTGTTAACAAAGG
Organism: Ophion obscuratus; assembly: GCA_964007375.1. Lineage (NCBI taxonomy): Eukaryota > Metazoa > Arthropoda > Insecta > Hymenoptera > Ichneumonidae > Ophion > Ophion obscuratus. Next base: position 55,634,412 of record OZ023313.1, read on the forward strand.
AACTTCTTATGGCACACGTCTCGTGGGCAACGGTCACGGACCAACTGACGAAAAATTGCCGGTAACGCAAGTAGTGCGCTCCGGCGCCTTGACACTAAGTTTTGCTCACGCATGCGCAGTGAGCCTATCGACGTGCGATAACTTAACTTCTCAACACTCCCGCCGTTTGTTGAGTGCGTCGAGGACCCTATGCCTAAACCGTTACATAGATGCTGAAATTGTCTCTTTGGAAGTGCTTTGGTAAATATATCAGCTAGCTGCTGATCAGTAGGAACATATTCTACAGATATTTCCCCACTCTCCACAGTTTCGCGAACATAGTGATGCTTAATGTCTATATGCTTGGTTCGCTTGTGGAACTCCGGATTTTTTCATTAATCGGATTGCACTTTGATTGTCTACTCGCAAGACTGTCGCAGTTTCCGGAAGACACCCAAGATCGTTTAACAATTTCCTCAGCCAAATGGCCTCTTTCGCAGCCGCTGCTGCCGCGACGTACTCAGCCTCCGTTGTGCTGAGTGTGACTAGCTTTTGTCGTTGGGACGACCACGTCACAATCCCGTTCGATAGACAAAACGCATATCCCGTGGTAGATCTACGCGTCTCCACGTCACTTGCGAAATCCGAGTCTGAAAACCCCTGTAACTCCGAGTTACTCCCGCCGCTTTTGTACATTACCCCGACTTTCGTTGTTCCGCCCAAGTACCGGTAGATTCGTTTCACCGCTTGCCAGTGGCTCTCGTTGTGATTGCTAAGAAATTTACTAACCGAATTCACCGAATATGCGATATCCGGTCGCGTCACAACCGCAAGAAACATTAACGAACCCACTGCTTCTCGAAACGGTACTGTACTTGGGTTTTCATCGTCGCGATCGTTTGGAACTAGTCGTGCGTGCGGGTCGGCAGGAACACTTGCCGCTTTTGCATCAATCATCTTAAATTTATTTAGGATTTTCTTCACATACGCTTCTTGATGCAAGAACATGGTTTTCTTTATTCGATTTCGTTCTATTTGTACCCCGACAAATAACTTTCCATCCCCGATCGTAATTTTGAACGTGTTTCCCAACGATTTTATTACTGACTCGAGGGCTTTACTTGTTTTTGCTGCGATGAGTCCGTCATCTACAAAAAGCGCCAAAAATACATCTACACCGTCTACCCGTCCTCGAAAGATACACTTGTCGGCTTCCGTTTCGCAAAACTGATATTTCTCTAAGAACTCGCGAAACTTTTCGTTCCAGCACCTGGGTGCTTGTTTCAAGCCGTACAACGACTTGTTCAGTTTACACACGAAACCACGTTTTTCTACTTTCTTGATGTTGAGTCCCTCCGGTATTTCCATGTAGATCTCTTCCTTCAGCTTGCCGTGAAGAAAGGCTGTTCTCACATCAAATTGTGTGAGCTCCAAGTCCTTTTCAGCCACCATGGCCAACAGAACTCTCAACGAGTCGTATCTCACGACTGGCGAGAAGGTCTCCGTGTAGTCGAGTCCCTCTTTTTGTTGAAATCCTCGTGCACAAAGTCTTGCTTTGTACCGGTATACGTCGCCTGACGTGTCTCGTATGACCTTGAACACCCATTTCGAATCTACGGGCTTTCGATCCGTTTTCCTTGGTACGATCGACCAAGTCTCGTTCTGCTCGTGCGCGTCGAGCTCTTCCTGAATCGCCTCGGCCCAATTTTCTACCTCGGCACTGTTCATCGCCTCCTGAAATGTGTTTGGCGGATTATATTCAGCGAAGTCGATCTCATACCGTATGGGTCGTCGGATGTTTGCACGGTCCCGCAGTTGTCTGTCATTGTCTGGCTGATTTTGATCTTCTTCTCGAGGATCTTCTCGATGTTCGTTTCTTTCAGGTTCTTCCTGAGCTTCCTGGCGTTCTTCCTCCGGTTGCTGCTCGACGGGTTCTGCCACATCTTCATTTTCGTCCGCTGGAAGGATGTATTCGAATTCTTCCCCTTTTTCTGCCCCAAGTTGCGACTTTTCGTTGAATGTGACGTCTCTCGATACAGATATTTTCTTATTCTGTGGATTGTACAAACGGTAATTCATCGAGTCGTTCTGATATCCAACTAAGATCAACTTTGTGGCCTTCGGATCTAATTTCTTGCGAAATTGTTTGTCGATATGCATGTACGCATCCGATCCGAACACTCGAAAATGAGACACATCTGGTGTTTTTCCAAACCAGATCTCGTATGGCGTTTTCTCTTTACCGGTAGCCAGAACTCGGTTGAGCACGGTCACTGCTGTGCCGACTGCTTCCGCCCATAGCGACAGAGGAAGTTTCTTTGCCGTTATCATCGTGCGCGCACTCTCGATGATCGTTCTGTTGTCGCGCTCGGCTTTCCCGTTCTGCTGGGGAGTGTAAGGTGCCGTGTTTACCAGCTCGATACCACGAGCCTCGAGATATCGCTTCATTTCATGGTTGCAATACTCTCGACCATTGTCCGTACGTAACACCTTCATCGGCTTACCGAATTTGTTGTCGATCAACTTTTCGTATTTCTTGAAAATGTCGAAAACATCAGATTTGTGTTTCATGAAGTAAACATACCGAAATCCTGATGCGTCGTCCTTGAAGGTTATGCAGAATCTTGCACCACCGATCGACTCTGTTGAGAATGGTCCGCATACGTCCGAATGTATGTATTCTCCCGGTTTTGTGTTTCTTTTTGTCTCGTTCTTCTTGAACGGAAGCCTGTGTGCTTTTCCGAAGGCACACGATTCACAGAAGAAATTGTCAATGTCCGCTAATTTCACACCGCGAATTAGCCCCTTTTGCGTCATTTCGCGCAAAACTTTATTGTTTACGTGTCCCATTCGTTCGTGCCAGACACGCAAGTTGACAGTTGACACATTTGCTTCTCTCGCAACACTTGGTTTTCTCACTTTAAAGAGCATTCGGTAAATCTGATTGTCTTGTTGCACACCGACACCAAAAACTTCACCGTCACGGTTAATTGTCACTAGTTTGCCTTTGAACAAAACATCGAAACTCTTTTCAGTGCATACGCCAACTGAAAACAAGTTCTTTCGAATCTTCGGAACGTAGAGCACGTTTTCGATTCGAGCTTCACACCATTTACCGTTCACTAGTCTATCGATGAGCACAGTGCCACTGCCGGTAACGTCACACACGCCATTGTCCCCGAGCGATATCGACTCGCCACTGCTTGGTTCGAACTCACTGTACCAGTCCCGTCGGTAAGTGATATGCCTGGACGCACCGCTGTCGGTAATCCAGACATCGCTTGTGTCGACTGCCATGAGTCGTTCTACGACCTCACTACTCGGCACTGTCTCCGATTTCACTTGTCGCTGTTTTTGTGCACTTGTCGAAGCGACGAACGCACACTCGCGGTTTTCACCGGGATTGTCTTTGTCCCTTTTCTTTTTCCGGCAATCGCGAGCAAGATGTCCTTTCCTTTTACAATAGAAACACTCGACACTCGTATTTCTACTTTCGCGGTTTTTCTCACTGTTATTGTTTTGATTCGCGGCGAACTTTTTCTTTTTGTTCCCGCCAAGACTAACAGCGGCTAACGCTCGAGTGACGTCATCGTCACCTTCGAGTCTTCTTTCTTCCTTCAATAATCGTTCTAATAGATTATCAAGAGTTTGTCTTTCTTCGGGTACACTGTCCCATGCTGTCTGGAGAGCGTTGTACTTTACCGGTAGGCTGCCAAGAACCTTCGCCATTATGGCCGTCTCCGAAATCGCTTCTCCCAGATCCTTCAGTTGAGACGCCATGTTTTGTACCCGGGAAACGTGTTGTACAACCGACTCGTTTGATTCCATGCGATGTCCGTGGAACTTTTGTAGCAAGAGCATCTTGTTCGACACTGATTTCTGCTCGTGAATTCTCACCAATTTGTCCCACATTTGCTTCGCTGTGGTACAGTTGAGCATACAGTCGAGCTGGGAATCCTCTATCGACGAGGAAACTATGCACATGGCCATCGCGTTGTCTTTCACCCACTTTTTGCCGTCGGCCGAAACTGCGTCTGCCGGCATCACTCGCGCGCCCGTTACGACGTCTTGAATCGCGTTCGCGATAAGCATCGAGTTCATTCGAAATTTCCACGCTTGAAAATTCGAGCCATCAAACTTCTTGATGTTCTTTATCAGAGTTGATTCCGCCATTTTCGTTCGATTAATTTCCCGTACGCGTTTACCGGTACACTACAATGGCGACCACGTGTCGACCACAAAGGAAGAAAAAATCGAGATAACCGTTTTCTCTCTATCGTTCTCTGACTTCGATAATCGGGTGTTACGCAGGCTGCTTGCCTGGGCCCATAACCTGTTGAGATTATCGAAGGGAAAGAGAGACGATAGGGTTAAAGAGAAAGATAACTTTCAATATATATAAGTACGCTTTATTAGTTTTGTGTTAACAAAGGAACTTCTTATTGCACACGTCTCGTGGGCAACGGTCACGGACCAACTGACGAAAAATTGCCGGTAACGCAAGTAGTGCGCTCCGGCGCCTTAACACTAAGTTTTGCTCACGCATGCGCAGTGAGCCTATCGACGTGCGATAACTTAACTTCTCAACAAATGGTGCCGCAGGCGCCAGAAAAGCAGTCCTAGTGGTAGCGACGACACTGTTCTTACAGTCCTCAAAAGCCTTTTCGGAGACTGGGTTCCAGTCTACTTTGCGTTTATCCTTTTTCTTGGCGTTTCTTAGGTAGTCGTTGAGCGGAGCCTGAAGTTCTGCTGCCTTCGGAATGCAACGTCGGTAGTAATTCAGGATACCCAGGAATCGACGAAGGTCGGAGATCGTTTCCGGCTTTGCATAGGTGGCAATCGCCTGTACCCGATCAGCCGGCGGTAAGTACCCGTCTCTGTTGATGGTGTAGCCGAGATACACGACTTCATTCTTTCCGAAGTGACACTTGCCAGGATTGATGGTCAGCCCGTGCGCGCGGAGAACAGCAAAAATCGTCTCTAGGTGTTTCAGGTGTCTTCGTGAGAGCTCGACATAATTATTAGGTCATCAATGAAACAAGCAACAAAATCCAATCCACGCAGAATGTTGTCCATATGCCGTTGAAACGTTTGCGTAGCATTGCGAAGGCCAGGTGGCATGCCCACGAATTCGAAAAGGCCGAAAGGCGTCGTTACGGCAGTCTTTTCGATGTCCTCCGTGGCCACAGGTATCTGATGATACGCCCGTACCAAGTCTAGTGTGGAGAAAATGGTCTTACCATGTAAGCGTCCGAAAATGTCCTCGATGCACGGCACAGGGTATCTGTCTGGCACCGTTTGCGCGTTGAGCTTCCTGTGGTCACCTGTCGATCGTCAGCCACCGAGCTTCTTTGGGACCATATGCAGCGGGCTTGCCCACTGACTGCTGGATGGACGGATGACGCCGTGGTGGAGCAGGAGTTCGAAATCTTCCTTGGCCACCTTGAGTTCTTCGCCGGTGAGTCGACGGGCTCGTTCCGCTACCGATGGCCCAGTCGTGACGATGTGATGGGCGACAGTATTTCTAGCGTCTTCGCGTGGAGCTGAACGGGGCTGTGTGATGTCCTCGAATCTTTGAATGAGTTCAGTGTAAGCCTTACCGATGGAGTCGTTGGGAATATCTAGAGTCTCCACCGTGGAGACGCTAAAGATGTCGGTCTCGCACAGTTCTCCTTTGACGTTGAGCGAAGTCAGAGCGTCCATGAGGCGACGACTCTTTAAGTCGATGATGAATCCGTAGTGTACGAGGAGGTCAACTCCGATGATGGCTGATTTCACATCGGCGATGACGAAAGCTCACTTAAAGGCACGCCGCAGTCCCAGGTTCAACGTGAGGACCAGCTGTCCGTAAGTATTAATTGTTGTAGAGTTGGCGGCGTATAGCTTCAGTTCAGCAGGGTGGAGTTTGCGGTTGACAGCACTTTTTGGCACCAGCGATACAACGGATCCTGAATCAATTAGGAATTTCAGGTTAGTGGCCTTGTCAAACATGTGAAGGCGGTACTCCCTATTGCGGGCTATGTAATTGTTGTTGCTGTCACCCGTCGCCTGAACGGACGACAGCTCCCCTAGTTTTCCTGGTTGCTAGCAGGTACGAGAGGATCCTTTAATGTGCATGGAACAGTGCATCGATAAGCTTGTGGGCCGAACTTGCGATGGTAAAAACACAAACCCGTCGCCGAGGGCGAGGCAGCTCGTGATCGAGAGCGAGGCCTGCGGTCTCGGTTGCCGCTAGGGGTGGTCGACCTCCGAGCCCTGTCTTTGGTTAGTGTAAGGAGCTCCGTTAGAGCTTGTCGAATTTCTTTCAACTCACCCGCGAGTGTGTTGGAACTGCTGTCCTTATGATGCGTTGAATCATGAGATCTGTGCGGCGAGTGCGACCGCCCTGAACGGGTGGTCGTAGCCATGACGGAGGAACTGTTGTAATTTTCCATAAGCTCGTCCGCCGCTATCTCGAGTTCGTCCAAGGAAGAGCCCCTGAAAATCTTCAGGAACTTTTGTGTGTTGTCGGGGAGTAGCGCAAGCCACCGGATACAAAGTACGTCTTCCGATGCACGGTCCCCAGCCAATGTACGCATTTGTCGAAGCAGCTGGGAGGGTTTCTTGACACCCAGATCGAGCTCTGTCAGGAGCTTATGCATTTGTCTGTCCACGGAGTCCGACAATCGACGCATCAGGTTTATCTTCAGGTTTTGATACTTGTCGATAGCCGGCGGATTGCGGAGAATGTCCGAAACTTCCTGGACCGCAGCGGTGTCGAGAGCTCCTATAACGTGGTGATATTTAGAATCCTCGTTGCGAATGCGTTTGGCCTGAAAGATCGATTCGATCTGAATAAACCACAGCTCAGGGTGATCACGCCAAAACGCGGGAAGCGAACACGTTTGGATGGCCTCAACGGTGTAGCTCGACGTGTCCGTTGCGGCAGATGCCTCGGCCTGAGGTTGATTTTCCTCGCTGTTCTCGAGGAGCAGCTTCGCGGGCGTCCGCGGCGTCGCCATGTCGAGCACGTGTGCACTTGTACGCGAACGGACCAAATATATTGTTTTTTGTTTCTCTTTTTGTCACGATCACGTCGGGGTCACCACTAAGGAGGGGTGCATTAAGTAACTCCTCTCTCTTTAATCTTATGTATGAATATTTCTTTATTAGATATTAAGAGGGAATGACACCTCATCGCGGTCGCTATGGTAGAACAATTATAGATTCCCAAAAATCTCTGAAACGGCTCTTCAGATCCCGTCGAAACTTTGCCAAACGACGTCAAATAGATAGACGAATGCCCTTCAAGTTTTCTGAATTAGAGAAAAAAAACTAAATTGGCTTATGATAAGCCAATCTACATTTTTTTTCTCAAATTCAGAAAATTTGAGGGGTTGACAGCTATTCGTCTATCTATTTGACGTCGTTTGGTAAAGTTTCGACGGAATCTGAAGAGCCGTTTCAGAGATTTTTGGGAATCTATAATTGTTCTACCATACCGACCGCGATGAGGTGTCATTCCGTCTTAAGGCACACGCGAAGGAACGACCGATAAGAAGGCGCACCGGAAGTAACTAGACCAGTAAGTACGAGAGTAGACTAGAGAGGCATTTCCCCTACTAGAAAGGCGTCCGCGCAATGAGCGTTTGCTTGCGACGGTTGCGCTGTCGGTAAGGAAGGGCGTGTTGAGTATCACAGCTTGTGGTTACTGTCGCTGGTGGTCCCGCGAGTGGCAGAGACGCCACAAATCCTAATCGCTTATTCGATTTCGAAAAGAAATATTTTTTTCAAGTCACGACAAACAAAGATAAAACCATATAGAATGTACATTAAACTACAAACCAACCAACAATCCAAACCGAATCTAAACTCCATCCGGGGGGAACTGCGTCAATATTAAAAAAGAAACTATTTATTCTAGTGATGCAAGTGATAGCTCAATGGTTAGCATGCTGGCGTAACGTGCGCCAGAGCCCGGGATCGCACCCTCGTCGGGAAATTTTTTTTCGCAATAAATATTGCTCATAAACTAAGTGTCGAAATGAAAAAATCAGTTTTATTTTTGCTCCTAAATGTAAGTAATTAAAAAAAAAAACTGAACGGAAATTACGGACTGCGAATTATAGACGAAAACCCTCTCAAAACAAAATACCGACGATGAATGAATAATAAACTTTATTTTCGGGACCACCGATATTTTATTTGTGACTTACGCGCCCATCAAATGTTCACAATGCTCAAAAAACAGATACGAAGGTGGCAGAGATGTTGTGAGATTAAAAAATGTGTACATTTTCCCGATTAGATTCCCTAGCGGGTTGTGCGATTTTACAAAGTGGTAAGGTCGAAAACATTGAGCCAAATTTTGATTGGTGCGACACTTTTCATGTAAAGTCGCGCGATTCAAAAATAGATTGGTCAACCCCACTTACCAGTTATAATTTGGATGGTTGTTCGGTTCTCGCTGCTCCGCTGGTTACTCGCTACCAGTCATATTGTGGATGGTTATTCGGTTCTCGCGGCCCCGCTCGATTCTCGCTACCAGTATTATTTGGGATGGTTATTCGGTTCTCGCGGCCCCGCTCGATTGTCGCTACCAGTAATATTTGGCATGGTTATTCGGTTCTCGCGGCACCGCTCGATTCTCGCTACCAGTATTATTTTGGATGGTCATTCGGTTCTCGCAGCTCCGCTCGATTCTCGCTACCAGTATTATTTGGGATGGTTATTCGGTTCTCGCGGCCCCGCTCGATTCTCGCTACCAGTATTATTTGGAATGTTATTCGGTTCTCGCGGCCCCGCTCGATTCTCGCTACCAGTTTTATTTCGGATGGTTATTCGGTTCCCGCGGCCCCGCTCGATTCTCGCTACCAGTAATATTTGGCATGGTTATTCGGTTCTCGCGGCACCGCTCTATTCTCGCTACCAGTATTATTTTGGATAGTTATTCGGTTCTCGCGGCCCCGCTCGATTCTCACTACCAGTTTTATTTTGGATGGTTATTCGGTTCTGGCGGCCCCACTCGTTGGTCGTTACCGCCGAGTTTTTCGGGTTGTGATTATATTTTATTTACTGTCATTACTTTTTTAAATGATGGGATAAATAAAAAAGTGGGATGAAACACAACAGACGGGAAGGGGTTTCGGGATATTGGGAGTAGTAGCATTATAAGCATCAATATTAATTTTTTCTTACACATTTCTTTTGTACATATGTATCAAACGCTATTTCTAATGATTCTTCGGTGCTCTCCTCCTCTAAGCGCGCATTTTTAACCTTCGGCTGCATTCTTGTGCAACGATACGTCTCTTTTAATTCCCTGACAATGTTGTTTTTCTCTTGTGGACAGTTGAAGACGGTTGTTAGCCCGCTCGTGTTACCGTTTTCTTCCGCCCTTACTGAGGTTTTCGTGTTTCGCTGAAGATCCGAGGAATGTTTGAACACTTTTAAAAACTTCTACTTTACGGGCATACAATTAAGATGTAGGAAAAAATATTTTCATCATAAACACACCCGCTCTCCTGGCATTGATGAATAATCATTTCGGTCTTCAGGGACCGACGATAACCGTATCGGGTTAATTAAGTATACGTTTATTGATGAACTTACGAATAATAAATAATGTTTGTCCAACTTGGAAATGTGTTATAATTTCTCGCTACTAGTAATCGTGCGTAAACCGGTAAGTCCACTGCTTTGACTCATTACTTTGAAAGAATATTATAAAAGTTTTATTTCATTGGTATAAAATGAAAGAGGGTTGAAAAAAAAATCTTCACACGCGTGTTATCGCATTTGTTTCACGTGATTCTTGGTACTTCGATTCAAATTCTGTGAGGAGGGTGTATTAAAATAAATATTACCGATTTCTTTTTTTTACAAAAACGTGGTTTTGCACGGTTTGCAACGGTTCTATTTTTCTTTGCGGAGCATTATCAACTATAAAAGTTTCCGTGTGGACACTCATTATTCACTATTACGGGGGACGCCTCAATGAAAGTACACATTGTACATATATATACAGTTACGTATCGTTATGATTGTTTTTTTAAATAGGTTATTTTCATTCTGCACATGTTACCGGTACGCTCATACTTTAACAACTTTTTTATCGCGGGCATATCAGTTATTGTTGCTGTCGTTCCCGGTGTCTTCTTCTTCTTCGTCGTTATCGTTGTCGTCGTCGTTCCTTTCCTCTGCGCTGTCCTCATACACCTCTTCAGTCATCTTTCTCGTTTGTTTCGTTATCGTCGTCGCTGGTGCCGGCGTCATAATCGCGATCACTTTCATTTTCTTACAATGCTGCTTCATGTACATGAGTCTGTTTGTTTCATCTGTGCATCTGATAGCGTATTACGTTGTATCGATTATACGCTAATTTTTTCCCTATTGCTTGCATCGTATCTTCCACAGTTTCAACTTCGTTCAACGGTAATTTTCGATATTTTTGGAGGTTGTAGCATACTGCTGTTAATTAAAAATTCGAAAAGGACTTAATAAATTCATATTGTAACGGAATGGAATTTCATGATTTCTTTAACTTTATCCTTACGATATATGCGTGTCGCACGTACACGCTTCAATGACACTGTAACACTCACTCCTTATTAATTTTGCTTCCTCAATTGACACTCGCTCCTTTCCGGCCGCCCCTTTGTCATCTTTCTTCGTTGTTAATTCCTTCCTCGTTTCCTCGTCCCACAAGCTTCGTATGAGGATGCCCATTCGATTACTCATGGAGTTACTCAGTCCCGCTTTCGCAACAGTTTCGCGGGGTAACTTCCAGTTTGGAGCTACTTCGATTTCATCCTCGTTTTCGTCCTCTGGGTCAACTATTCGAACTCTGACTCGTCACTGCTTTCTACTTCGCACAATTTTGCAAACCTTTTGACAAATCTGTTCATTTGCTTGACCAATATGTTAAATTCTGTAGCCTGTGAATAAGGAATCATTCTTGAAGAAAATTATTATTCTACCGTTACATGCTCCTATTATCATCGTCGTTTCTTTGCTGTTATTACCATTTCCCGTAACGCTTCCTTGCGCCTTTCAGAAGACGCGACACCGGTTGCAGTTTCTTCCTTATCTTTATCATTTTTACTGCCATTAGCGCTTTGGACAACGGTTCGCCTATATATATTGTGCGTTTTTTCTCTTCTCGCCTATGAATAAATTCAAATTCCATTGTTCATGCAATTCAACTTGCAATTCAGAGTTCATGACAGAATAAAACACGCTCCCTAGCACTTCAATAATTTTTAATTTCTTTATTATAGGTTAAAAATACTTACTGTTACCTGTTCTTTTCCTCCGTCTGATTTTTTCTTGTTTCGTTGAGAAAAGCTTCTTTCTTTCACGTTTTCTTGTACCGGTAACGACTGTGTTTTCTGCTTCTTCGTACATTTGCGTACATCTTCCTCACTCTCGTTGAACTCGAAAGGATCCTCTCTCTTCCTCTTATGTCCCTTCGCAGTTGCCATCCCCTTCCCGATTGCCTGCAATCAATGCCATTTTTCCAGGCTATAGTGCGAATTCATGAACGTCGCAACATATATCGTCATGAAATAAAGTGTTCATGCAACCTGCATGGATGATGTTCCCGGTTTACTGAACGGTGGCGTTACTTTCTTCGTCACTTTCTTCATTCTTTTGCTGATAACCTGCAGTAAATATCAATTAATGATATCGTTCGCGTTTGTAATAAATCGTCACATTACTTGTTAATGTATTATTCGTACCCGTAACGTTGATTTGAACGCATCATTCGTAGCAACATCGCACGCTCTTTTCGGTTGTTTCACGTTGCTCTTTCTCGTTACGACAATTTTCTCTTTTTTTTCCATCGCTCGACGACTTTTTTTCTTTTTATTATCTTCGTTTAGAACGGTTTCCGTGCTTTCATTGCCCGAGCACTTGTCGTAACACCGGTTCCCTTTCTTTTCCAACCTCTTTCCTTTTCCTACTCCGTCAATAATGTTGGTTTTCGAATCGGTCATTTTCAAATATCTGCTAACGCGTGGCTTGCCCTTTCGCAGCGGAGTCTCTTGCGACTGTAAAACGAATACGTCAAAAATAACAATGAACATTTATCGCCTTCAATGCGTCTTTCGCCAAGCCATTCCTTTTCTGGACGAAGCACGTCGGTCCGGGATGAGGTTGATACCGTTTCAAGTATTCAATAAAGCCAGCTTACCACTGCAGTGTTCTCACTGTCGCGTTGTTGCGCGATATGTGCTATTCTGATTGCGTCAATCTTTCCGCTCATCCCGGCGTATGACTCCATTTTCTTTACCACAATTTTCTTATTCGCTTTTGGGATGTTCTTGGGGTTCTGGAAATTTTTCTGAAATTAACATAAACATTATTATTTTCTTACAGCTTACAGTACCCATAAATTTGTTATAACAATATTAAAACTTACACGCCCGCCGTCACGGGTGTCGTTAACAAAACTTAAGACGCCCCTCTTGGATTTTCCAATGTCTGCAGAGGTACGTACGCCGACCAATTTGTCCGATGAAGTTTTGAGTGTCATCGGATTTTTCAATTTCTCATTATCTCTTTCTTCATCAAGGTTATGCTCCTTTCGTGACAAGGCCTCATTACCGGTAATTTTATATTTCTTTGATGATAGCGTGTCCCTGTTCGGCCTTTTCATTCCCCAACTTTCCGGGGTGTCGGCTGTAACTGTACCATTATCGCTGTACGTATCACTGCAAGCATCCTCACAGTTCCCTCCTCCGTTCTCTTCATCGTCCGCCGCCAGTACGTGGATCAAAATGAAGTTCTTCTCCGGACGTTCGCCTTCCATTTCAAGAGCAACTACTCTTTTTTGCTAAGGTTTCACATCATTGAGTAAGAAGAAGAAGAATAAACAATTTGTATGCCATCGCACTTGGTACTTTTGTTACTCAATCATTTCCCTCGACGTTTCACGCCTACTCTGCACAATGAAAATACTGACAATATTTTTCTTAACCCCTTCTTACAGTTCCTTGTTTCCTTTTCGTGTGATCTTTTTCCAATTGTTTGTCATCTGTAGTATTCTCATGAACGGAACTTCGGTCGTCATCGTGCGTCCGCTTCACAACAACCAACCAACTCTTTTTCGCGGAGCGAGTAGCATCTCTATTACTTTCCTACATTTGGAACAAAAATTATTATTTCATTTACACGGCTTGGAATACTCGCAAAGTTAACCGCAACAATTGCGATGACTTACGTCACAAGCGTCTTCAATGTACCCCAAGTCATCGTTTTCTTCCGTGTGCGAACCATCCGAGTTACCCGCGGCGACGTCGCTTTCTTCCTGTGAATCATTTTCAATTTTGTCGCGACCTTCAGAATGACAGTTCTTCGTTCCATTCGTCTTCAATTCCGTTGGCGTCAACACCTCTTTACCGGTACCTATTCCCTCACATCCTGCCACGGTACTGTCGTCGTGTTCTGCGCACTTCATTTCTTCCACCTGCTTCAATATATTTGGGATAACTTCATAATCAATGTTGGACCAACAACTCTTACACTGGCTGCAATTTTTTCCATACCTCCTTGACATTTTCATCGTTGCTGCTTTCTCTACGCGACTCCCCGTTGCATGCTTCCGACCTTTCGTCGCTCCCCGGTTCACCACGCCATTCACTCTTTGACGACTGGAGTTCTTCGTTTTCTTCATCATTATCATTGGATCCCTTAAATTATAGTCACAGCATGTACATGTCATGTTTTTACAACATTTGAATTAATAAAATTAATTTTTTGTGTACATGGCAATATCGTCAGATTTTAATAAGGGGTCGTCCATTAATTACGCAACGCACTTGGGGAGCGGGTTCTGGCCAGGCGTTACGGTCCTGTTACTGGGGGGGGTTGAAGGTTTGCGTTACGTCACGTTTTTAGAACTATCAGAAATACAAAATTTCTTGCATGTACAAGTTTTGAATTTAAATCTCGAGCAAAATTTTAGCGCGGATAGTTTCCATACAAAATATCAGTTAAGGTGAAAAGTCACTGTGCAAAAATTTGCACGGTGGCTTTCCCCCGTTCTCCATTTTACAAACCTAAATTTGAAGAAAAGAATTCTTTTTTTTAAAATAATTCTCGAAAGGACATATATTCAAAAATATGTTGGCAAAATTTGAAAACTAAAGTCCGAAAATTGACGGAGTTTCAGTCACTTTAGTGAGAACAGGTAGCGCGACCGGTTACGACCCTCAGTCCCTACAAGTATAGCATCGTTCACTCAATAGATGAAGTGCTGGGTCTTATTTTGTGAAATATCATGAAAATGAAGAGACGTCACAGCGCCCGGGACTAGATACTTTAATGTAAGTATTAATATTCTAGAAAAAAACATAACTTAATATCAAGAAAAACGGAACGAAAACTTTAAATGCGTTGTTCTCGAAAATACTTTTTTTGACATTGTCCCAGCGAATACTCAAAAACTTATCAAACGATTTTTTTTTTCAAATTGTAATCGCAGTGACCAAGGTTATACGTAGCCGGTTAAAAAATGTTTCACAATTACTATTTTTGAAGACTGCTTGAGTACAAAAAAGAGCCATGAAAATAGAAAAAAAATGCTCCAACCGTCGCTATTTTGTAAAAAAAAAACCAAGATAAAAAACCGTTACGCATGAGGATAGCTACATTTGTATAGATATCGATAAATGTTGCAGTTTTATTTACATATAATATTTCATCAAGGGGCCAATGTAAAGAACATTTTTTTGGATTGCCTTTACTATTCAGTTTTGCTAAAAACGTTCAGTAAAGGCAGAATAATTATCCGTAAAAAATATTTTCCCCTACAATAAGAAGATATATGGCAACACTGTAGAACAGTATTGTTCAACATTTTTTCAGACAAAGAAATTATCGTGTTCCTAAAGTTGAAAACCTTCATCATAAAAAAAATGTTTGCGTTCTAAATATTAATATTTTATATTGTTTACATTATCTTCATTAACAAGTAAAAGTCTTGCTTAATTCATAACTAATTAAAAACTTTGCTCGATAAAAAATTACTTACAAATAGAAATTTGTGTTGCAGTATTATTTTTAATATGCCTCGCAAACTTACGTCATTGAATACGTGAAACGATGCGGTGTTGCCATATGCCTTTCTATTATAGGGGATAAATCAAAAGAAGCGACAGCCTCTTGACGCCCAGTAATAAAAAAAAAAAAAATGCGACGCCACTGATCGATGCCACCAATCTCGACGCCACTGACCGAGCGACGAACACGTCGCGACTCTCTTTACAGTAAGATGGGGTTTAGCAGACGACGTTTTCACTTTGATTTGATATTACGCGAAAACGCGGCGACGAATCGAAAATTTAATGACATTTGATCAATGAAATATGATTTTTTTCGATCAATTTTGTTTGGGTCACTTTTCGATCCGTCTACTCAATCTTGAGATCTCATAATATTCGCCCGAATTTTCGAACGATTTTTTGGCCACGAAAATTATTCCACAGTCGTCGATAAAAGTCGTTGATTTCGCGATTTGTTGAATCGAAAACAGTCCCTCGGTTGTATCGTAACATACACTACATACGTCCTTTTATGTATCACTTAACACTTTTTTCCATAGATATAGATAGAGACGCTCGCGCAGCCTCGAGTCGTACCGCTGAGAGTCTGGGCACAAGTGGATTCCTACGCGCCCAGAATATTCCAACGCGCTTAGAAAATACCCCGTGCGTAAAAGTCCTGTTTGATATGACGCGAAAACGCGGCGACGATCGAAAATTTAATGACATTTAACCAATGAAATATGATTTTGTTCTATCGATTTTGTTTGGGTTATTTTTCGATCCGTCTACTCAATCATGAGATCTCATAATATTTGACCGAATTTCCGAAGGATTATTCCACAGTCGTCGATTTCAAAACGGCCTTTATTTCCCGTCTAAAAAAAGGATGTGCATTCCACAACAGCAAGGCTCACTCAAAACCAACTCTGACACATAAAGTTCCCATTAGGCGAGTTATTACGCGGCGTCAGGGAGAGCTACTGTGCCAATTTGCCCCTGACATGGTGGAGTGGGTGGTCGAAGACGATGCAGAAGTAGAAGAGACAGAAACTGTGACTGCCGCCGAAGCCGAAATCGAAACTGATTTGCCCCTGATTGAGTGTGTGCAGAAATGGAATGAAAATCCGTTCGTAGAAGACAATGTACTAGGATTTCGAGAATAATTCTATGTCGGCGTACGAATAGATTTTTGTTTAGCGAAAGTGTACCATATCAAAATACCCTATCTTAATGTTGAAATGTACCATGTGAAAATACAATTTCTTGATGTTTAATAAAAATTAAATTTGTTTATTAAACAATGAATTATCAGGAATAAAAAATCTCTGTTTCCTGAATATAAGCCCAAATTTTTTTTACTACGAATCCATTACGCAACGGAATAGGGGGGGGGGGGGTCAAAATTTGGGAAATTTTGCGTTACGTAATTAATGGACGACCCCTAAGGGGGTTTCATACCGGTAGTATTTCAGTGCTTTTCAACTCGTTTCTTCAAAGCGTCTTCCCAAGCGGTCCCCTTTGCGTTATCAAGGTCTCTCTATAACACGAAACCTCGTTACGGACTTTTTACATGTTTATCCTACAGATTTCACTACTCTGACAATGCAAGTTATTCTTATCGTTTACGTTGGCAACATCTCATAAATGTATCTCTTCTATTAATGTTGCAACGATTTGCAAATTGTCCATACAAATTTCAACGCTTCGTTACACAATAATTACACGTTCTCATCGTTCAAACGCGGTTTCTTGCGTTCAACGCTTCATACCGAAGTACCACTTTTGTTTCCATCCTACAATCATTTCATACTGTCGTATCGAACGTTCACTATTACATTTCGCCTCGTATCGTTCCTTACTCATTACGATTGCGCGGATTTTTTTATTTCTTCCACCGTTCAGTGCAACGAGCTCGTTCTTCAACAATCAAATTCATCCGGACATCCATCCACTTTCTAAACAGATATAACGAGTCTCAGGTATCAGTGTCTCATTATTATTTCTACATAATCATTGCGCATTCACACATTTCATACAAAAGGACGCGTTCCATTCTTTAACGTTTCCACGAAGGTGCGGTCTCAACGTTCACCATTCATTGAAACAGTGTTTCGTTCATCGTTCATCGGACATAGGTGTTGCAAACTTATTTGCGACACATTCAACAAAATTGGCAAAATACATAACCCGCATAGCAGTTTTGCTGGCGTGGAAACGTTCTTCAAAATGGCGACGCCGCTGGGTCCACAGCCTACGAAACTATCGGCGCGCAGCTGCATTCCCGTACGCGTCCTTTTCAAATGAGTGAGTTATTTCATTTTGCGTGGAATCATAATTTTTCTTCCCTTACAATTATCGCTTCCTTCACCTTGCGCAAATTGTTATTCCCAAATTAATTTATAAAAAGGAAGGGCCCAATCTGTCTCGTAAATTTGAATAATTTATCACATTTCAAAATCACTTGTCTTTTCACCGGAAAATTGTTAACGTCAAAACATTATGTCATGCGACAATGAGAAACATTCCGTTTCGATCAATTTCAAATTTAAATGTTCACTCGCGATAAAGTGCAATACCTGCTCATATTCTATTCCCACGTATTAATTGAACGGAGATTTGTGCACGCAAACAATTACCAAGCGCGAGAAGGAGCAAGATTTTGCGACGATCGCGGTACGCGTGATGCGTGAACCTAAATTACCCATACGATACAGATACGAATGTATCGACATTCGCAATTTTTTCGCCTCCTTCCATAACATTCCGAGTTCTCAAGTTGCGTTAAAATGTCTTAAGCTCAACTTATACAGTTGTCTTGCCATTCTCCGATTACTTTTAAAATCTTTTTCCAATTGCCCGCTTCGTTGCATGAATTGAAAATCAAGTCGCAAATTTTACAAGCACTCGAGACAGGAATCCGAGAAACGTTTCATGACGTCCTTTCAATCGCGTTACGTGATACGCGGTGAGTCGCATCACACTTGTTTCCCGAAAGAACAATTTTTTACGTCAACGAATTCAAAATTGTTACGACGAGCGAAATGTCGTTACGACCGGGGTACGAGTGTCTCGTAAACTAGACTTACCGGTACCGAATACACGCCAACGGATCGATACAGACAATCTTTTATCGCTCCCCCAAGTCACGTCCTATTTCTTATTTACGAAAAGTTTGGTCCACATTCGAGCACGCTTGGCTTTGTCGGATCCTCAAATAATGTTTTAAAAACTTCTCCCAATTGCTCCTTCGGTTGCACTAATTACTTGAGGCCATGTGCTATACGCCAGAAAATTTCGACGCGGCCTCTCGTTACGTCGGTAGCGCAGATCTCGCAGTTTTTAGCTACGACTGACTACCGACGGATGGCGCAACGCTTGCGAATTTGGCCCCAATACTTTGCACTGGGACAAAGAGTCGAGGCCGCGTAGTCAACAATCGCTAAGCACGCGCGCATGTGTGTGTGTGTGTGTATGTCGATACGCCGGCTACGTGCAGAGAGCAACGGCAAGGATCACTAAGCGCGCGTGTGTGTGTATGTATGCACACAACTACGCTTAGCGATCATGGTACGCTTGGAAGTACGCGCTCGCTCGGCGGAGGGCCTCAAACGGCCTCGGATCGATTTTTTTTTGAGGACGGTCATCGGTGGAAATTTTACTCGATTGAACTTTCTGGAAAACGGGGTCCGCTAGAGACTCGTCTTGTTGAAGGATACTGGCATTTACCCATGCTTTTTAATTTAAACAAATAACGTCGAGCACTATTTGTAATTTCGATGCCGCTTATCGTCAACGAATTCGATCTTTGCCAAAATGTCGAGTGAACGAGATTGCCCGAAACTCACTCTACAAGAGAGTGGGAAAATTTTACAATGCTCAATGTTTAAATAATGCGTTCGGCATTTTTATCACTGCCAGGGTTCATATTCGGCAGGTTCTCAAAGGGTCTACTTTTCGAGCACTAAATATCGCTAGGCTCGCTCTACGGAAGAGCGGTGAAATTTTTCGATTGCCAATTGTTTAAACAAATGGCCTTAAATCAATTTATTTTGTCAACGACGGTCATCGGTGTTAATTCCATTATGGTTGAACTTTCTAGCAAACGGGGTGTTTGCTAGAGACTCGTATTGTGGGAGGGTGCTGACATTCTCCCATCCTTTTTTAATTAATTTAAACAAATAAGCTCGAGGACTATTTTGAATCTCGAAGCTGCTTATCGTCGACAAGTTCGATCTCTGCCAAAATCTCGAGCGAGCGAGATCGCTCAAGACTTACTCTACAAAAGAGTTGTAAAATTTTACAATGCTCATTGTTTAAACAAATGCATTCGGAATTTTTCTATCTGCCATGACTTTTCTTCGGCAGGTTGTCTGCGGCTGACCAAATTCGCGAGCGAACGAGATCGACCGAGTCTCACTTTGCGAAAGAGTGGTGAAATTTGATAATTATTGCTAAAATAAATACGTTTAGAATTTTTTCTCTCTGCCGGGATTTATCTTCGGCAGATTTATTTTCGGGATTTATCTCAGCAACCAATGATTGCACGGGGAGCTTTGAAAACTTAAATAAATTTCCTACACGACCCTTCCGTTGATTTTTTAGAAAAAAAAATTTTTTCGCCATTAATTTTAATTTGAAAAAGGACAAAAAATGACCCTTTACGGTTTTTCAGTAAATGTACTACTACTTTATATATTATAGTAAATGTCCAATAGTTTAAATATTGATGGAAAGACTAATGTTGCCCGGTTGTTTTTCTGCTTAATGTACCCTCAATAGCCCTGTAAATTTTCAATTAGATCCATCGAACCGTTTTTCCGGACCGATTCATCAAAGTTTTACAAAACAAAGGAAGAAGTGTATTGTTCCTAAACATTATGTAATCATCATCAGAATGAAAAAAAAAAAACAATTTTCTTCGACTTTTTCATTACGTTGCACTAGTTGCTTGCTAAAGTCAAGAAAAAAAATCGAAAAATTTCAATTGTTTGTTTCCTTTAAATTTGTCAAACATTTCAGGAAACAATACTGACTCATTTTTTACACGATTCGACCTTTGCGCACCATAATTTCACTCATCTTTAATTGCATTAATCAAAAGTTGATACCCCCAAGCTGTAGTCACTAGTCGATCTGAGAACTTGCATGAGATTAATATTCGAAATTTTCTGCGAAGATTATTAGGGTTACAAAAAAACTTTCTTTCAAAAGTGATCTTTTTTTTAAGAAAAAACCAATTAAAATTTTTTTTAAACTAATCTTTTTTTGTTAATTGTTTTCTACGTTTTAGTAAAAAAAAATAATCTAAAGTTTTTGTACACTTTAACTTTTTTAAATTTGTAGTCATGCCTACTTTGAAAAAAAAAAACTGTTTTCTGGAACCCCAATAACCTCCGTAGGAAAATATCAAGAGTTAATCGCAAAAATCTTCTCAGATCGAATATTGAATACAGCTTGGGGTTATAAACTTTTAATTAATGTACTCAAACATGAGTGAAATTATAGTGCGCGAAGGCCAAATAGGGTAAAAAATGAGTCAGTATTGTTTCCTGAAATTTTTCACAAAATTAAAAGAAATATTTTTTAAAATTTGCAATTTTTAGAATTTGTTTTCTTAAATGCTTATCCAAGTGATATTATTTGACAAGTTTCAAATCCGAATGTTTTCTAAATATCACGCAGTTGACGTTAATAAATTTTCCGCTGCGATAAGCAGTTACCTTTTCTTACGTTCACGGTATAATTGCCTTGTCACCTCCAATTACCGGTAACAGTAACATGCGAATAGATTAATATACCGTTCATGTTTTCTCCCTGTCGCATTACACCTCCGATCATCGGTCAACTGTACATTCATTTGAAATACAAATGTACAGTCATCATAAAGTGTAAAATTTCCGCTACGCCATTTCTATTTTCCCTTTGAGCGCAAATTCTTTGATGCAACAAAATTGTAAAGGGCGATAACATCTTGGTAAGTGGATTCACTGGTAGGGAACATGTATCGGTACATCGATACAGAAAAATCCTTTCTGCATGTTACGCGTAATTCTTCATGAAGGAAAAGTTTGATTCTCGTCGTCTAACGACTCATCTGAAAATACAAAAAAATTCTCACGCTTACCTTCTTCCTCAGCAGCTGCTTTCCCATTACCTTAACGCTGTTGTCTCTGCTACCTATAGGCGCCGCTTGATCTCTTTCGTAATTCCTTTTCACGAGTGTGTCCGGCGTGTCCATGTGGATTTTTTTTTCATATTTCTTTTCCCACGCCCCAGCGCCTCGTTCACCTTAATCTCCGCCTCATCTCTTGATTCTTCATAACCTGCGAATCACAAGTATACCTATGAAAATGTTTCCTTTCCTCGCGTCGTCCACTTCATCCTCGCAAATGTTCATTTCCCTTTTTCGTCCATTGTATTCTCCCACAAAACGTTTTAATATTATTATACTTCTTCGCCATCACAAAAATATACTTGTAACGCATTAATGCAAATAATTAACTTACCTCCGTAGCCAACGATGCGAACTCTCCTGAAAGAATCCTCAACATTTTCCCTGTCGTCATCATTACCGGTAACTCGATAACGAATCGTTGTCAGCGCATTCGGGTTCGTCACGTAATCTTCCAAAAAAAATTCCGTACACTCGACAATTTGATCCTTCGTGTCTCGATAGATCAATTCCTGTGGGCGGACCACTTTTTTCACGGTGCAGCCACCCTTTTCTTGCCACATTATCTCGTATTTTTTTCCATTGTTCGATCGTCTTCACGCGAGCACACACAAAATGTGTCCTTAATCACGCCTAATATTTTTTTTCGTTCAACTATTTATCGACACGAATGAAACGATTCACTAATCCTAATTGAATATAACAACCTCGCTATTTTTTCAAAACAATTATTCACCTTTAAGAACGTTTAATATCGAACACTACACCGACACGTGCCGTGACGCCTTCGCCATTATTCTACCGTTCGCTTTGTCTTTCGCACGCGCCCTTTTTTTTCTGAGTTACGCCGTGATCGAAACGCCGCCTGACAACGACGCTACGCCGGTACTTTAGTACAACGCGTTTTCTTAATTATAATTAAATCTTTCTCCAACAAACTTTGTTAGTGAAGAAAACATGTATCGACATTTCTTACGACCACCAAACGATCGAACGTCCATTCGGTATTCCTTTCAATCGTCATGAAATAAATTCGGTATTCCTTTCAATTTAATTCTATAAAATTATTTGACTTTCCAAATTTGAACAAAACTTTCACACAAATTGTTAAACAAAATTATTTTTCTCAAAATTCTAAAACAAAATTATTCTAAAAATTAAAACCCCCAAATTTTAATCTTATAAAATTATTTTACATTTAAACATTTAAACAGATGTAAACTTAATATGTTGAAAGTGATCGCCGTTGCGTTAACCAACATTATGGCTCATTCCAGGTTAATGCGAGAGACACAACCCTGCCAGCTGTTATTTCCCCACAAGGGAAATAACAGCTGGTCATCCAGAACTTCAAAACAACGAAATACCGGTAAGTCTAAAACAAAATTATTCCAAAAAATTAAACCCCCCAATTTAATTCTATAAAATTATTTGACTTTCCAAATTTGAACAAAACTTTCACACAAATTGTTAAACAAAATTATTTTTCTCAAAATTCTAAAACAAAATTATTCTAAAAATTAAATCCCCCAAATTTTAATATTATAAAATTATTTTACTTTTAAAATTTAAACATTTAAACATTTAAACAGACGTAAACTTAATATGTTGAAAGTGATCGCCGTTGCATTAACCAACATTATGGCTCATTCCAGGTTAATGCGAGAGACACAACCCTGCCAGGGGCACCCGCCACAAGGGAAATAACAGCTGGTCATCCAGAACTTCAAAACAACGAAATACCGGTAAGTCTAAAACAAAATTATTCCAAAAAATTAAACCCCCCAATTTAATTCTATAAAATTATTTGACTTTCCAAATTTGAACAAAACTTTCACACAAATTGTTAAACAAAATTATTTTTCTCAAAATTCTAAAACAAAATTATTCTAAAAATTGAATCCCCCAAATTTAATCTTATAAAATTATTTTACTTTCAAAATTTAAACATTTAAACATTTAAACAGATGTAAACTTAATATGTTGAAATTGATCGCCGTTGCGTTAATCAAGATTATGGCTCATTCCATGTTAATGCGAGAGACACAACCCTGCCATGGGCTCCCCCCACGAGGGAAATAACAGCTGGTGATCCAGAACTTCAAAACAACGAAATACCGGTAAGTCTAAAACAAAATTATTCCAAAAAATTAAACCCCCCAATTTCATTCTATAAAATTATTTGACTTTCCAAATTTGAACAAAACTTTCACACAAATTGTTAAAGAAAATTATTTTTCTCAAAATTCTAAAACAAAATTATTCTAAAAATTAAATCCCCCAAATTTAATCTTATAAAATTATTTTACTTTAAAAATTTAAACATTTAAACATTTAAACAATTTAAACAGATGTTAACTTAATATGTTGAAAGTGATCGCCATTGCGTTAACCAACATTATGGTTCATTCCAGGTTAATGCGAGAGATACAACCCTGCCATGGGCTCCCCCACGAGGGAAATAACAGCTGGTCATCCAGAACTTCAAAACAACGAAATACCGGTAAGTCTAAAACAAAAGTGTTGACAGAAAATGAAACGGTAAAAAAAAAGTTCGAAATTGTGTACCGCGTGAAAAATATTCAAGGTTCATTTATGTATTATAATTAAAAAACCGGTCATTTTATTAAAATGTACATTAAATGTTGATATTTTGAATTTCAAAATTATTCAAGGGAAATAAATATATTTTTCCTCATATTTATATGTATCGATTTATTTCTTGAAATTTTCATGCTTGTGAGAAACCGACACGCACGCATACACTTACTTCTCGGTCCGTAACTGCAAAAAAAATACATTTCGAGTTACATCATTTTAAACGATTGAAATAATATTATAATAATGATTATAATAAACATTTTCTCCATTGTTTGGTGGGTTCGGCTGGTTCACAGGTTATATGTCACATATATGTTACATCGAACAGGTGACTACTAACGCCACACGTGGCAGCGATTGAAAATAAAAACGACGGACGTTACGCGAGCCATGTATGACTGATGGCGACAGGGGGCTGATCTCCCTACTAATCTCTGGTTGCGTCACTTTTATTTTTTCAAAGTTTCCAACGCGGACGTAAAGGAGGAAGCAAACGCTAATTCCCCGGGAAGACTGAGCTCCTTTCTCCCTTACGAGAGAACGTCGCGTATTCTCTCGTCCACCACACCGGTAGCCATCTTGCGCGCCTCGTGCCTTGCCGCGAAGTCTTCCGTTTCTCCGCCGCGCTTCTTGCCTAAATTAAATATTGTAGTGTGTGTTAAATAAATCATGTATTGTCTGAGAAGAGGAGTTCCTCTCTTCCTCCATTGCATCCGCTACATCTCCCTTCTTTCCAATGTACGAGGAGACAAAATTGTATTTGCGGATTTCTTTGCAATTTTCCAAAAAATACAAGTTTCCGAGTGACTTCCGAATCGTGTGTCGTCGGACCAGCCCCTGCCGTTCTATTTACCGGTGAAAACAGTGACGCACAGGTTAGTTACAATATTTCAAATGTTATTAAAAAATACGAAAGAGATTTTGAATATGAAATGTTACATCGTCCCACATTTCGTCCCATTCCATTAAATAATAATCTCTTACGTAAATGATGAGACATATTTCACGAAAGAGGAAAAAGGAATTTTTTATGTCGTTGGTTAGTGGATTGAAAGAATTTCCGTAACAATGGTACAAGTACATTGAAGATACGACAATACTTTCGTTCCCTTTTCTTCCTCTTATTGTTTCTCTTTTGAACGAGAAAGAACATGTTCCAAGTGTATTAAAGTAAAACATGTAATGTCACGGTTTTTACATGATTTTTTTTCGAATATTACTTCATCGAGGATTGTAGAAAATATTGTTATTAAGAAGGGCATCCTAACACGTTGAATTTGTCTATATTCTTTTCTACCAATATTTGTGTAACCATCCATTGTCGTTGCGCTGATCACAACGAATTGTTGTTCGGGATTTCATACCCCTTGTGCAGTGTAAGAACAGCCAGCATTGTAATTTCTGATTTCTTTTTCGTAATCAGTTGAGAATTTCGAGTTGCCAGGAAGCCTCTGCATCGGCGAACGGCATTGCAGCTCCTTACCGCGGTCGTGCGTACACAAAGTTTGGCGAATCGGTGAGTATACATTTTGTAAGGAAAGAAAAAAGCGGCAAACGGAATTTTCGAAGTCAACGTTCAATTGTGACGCAATCAGCATTCTTCTCCTCGATAATTTTTTTCGTACGTCCACGTTTCAAAAGTTGAGGAAGGAACGGTAACGGTTTTCGTTACTTCTTCGGTTTGTAGAAAAAATAATTTGTCACGACTAGTGAATGAATATATTGACCGGACTAAAGTATAAGGAAAGGAAAGGAAAAGGAAAATTTACTATGCTTCTCGCTTTAACGAGATCGGGAGACTCGCAAAATGGATTCCAGTCGGAAACGCACGTTCACAGATGTTTCATAAATATTATAAGAACAATGTTTAAAAGATTGGAGGAAGTATTTTAAGAAAGGGATCACCATCACAGCTTTCGCAGGTTGCTTCTCTTTTCTACCGGTATTTGTGTAACCATGTATTATCCTTACGCCGATCGCAACAAAATGTTGTTCGAGACCCCTTCTGCTGTGTACGACAAGCCAGCATTGTGATTGCTGATTTTTCTTTCGTAATTAGGAGGGACTTTGGAGTTGCCAAGAAGCCCGTGCATCGGCGAACGATGTTGCAGTTCCTATTATGAGCGGTCGTATGTATCCACCGTTCGAGAAATCGGTGAGTATTAATTTTGTAAGGAAAGAAAAAAGCGGCAAACGGAATTTTCGAAGTCAACGTTCAATTGTGGGGCAATCAGCATTCTTCTCAATAATTTTTCTCGTACGTCCACGTTTCAAAAGTTGACGAATAAACAGTAACGATTTTCGTTACTTCCTGGGTTTGTAGAAAAATTTATGTTACAAGGAGTGAATGAATATATTGAACGGACGACGGTACATGTAGAAAAAAGAAATTATTCTATCCTTCTCGCTTTAAGTACATTCGAGTAGAAACGCACGTTCACAGACGTTTCATAAATATTATTCAAACTATGTTTAAAACATTGCAGGAAGTATTTTGAGAAAGGGGTTATGCGATTGTGGCACAATGCATTGAACGACAAAATGTATTGTTTGTTTCAGAGTAGTAAAAATTGAAGTGATAGAACACGGAGTGAAGGGAAAGTAGTACGATTTGAAGGATAAAACCACGATCGGAAGGAAGTAAGAAAAAGCATTCATTGTCTACAGCAACGTTCACTGAGGTAAGTGATGACATGTGCAACGGTGGAACTGTTCATGAGGAGAAATATAAGAACTTTTGGCATTTAGGGAAGAAACATTTGTTGCAGAAAGTAAAATTACCGGCATTGTATTGTCTGGCGATAAGATAGAAGACTGCCGATTAGTTTCAAGGAAGGCAACATTGTAAAGATGAATGAAGGAACACGAAAAAAAAGTACAAAGACAAGAAATATTTGCGATGGAAAAGAAGAAAATTTACACTGGAATTTCTTAAGGTGTCAAAGCGTCCTCCCGGGCCGAAAGATTTCCCTTTTTTATTAAAGGAACAAGAGGTAAGTGAAGAAGTATATTCATGCAAATTACGATAAATACCAAACGATGGGTTCTGTTGTCTTATGAAATGCGCCCTTAATGAAATTGCCGGGACAAAAATGTCGAAGTGGAAAGTGAAAATTGAATTTTTTTACAGCATTGCAGACTTTCTTTTGAAAAGAACAATGTAGCGTGTCTGATAACATCCTATAAGTATAAAATTCATGTCGTGTTATTTAATCGTATCGTGAAAAAGGACTTGTCGCATGAATTCATCTTTGTAAGAACAAGTAGATGAAAAGACGTTTTCTAGTACCGGTACTGGGGGAAAATAATCATTTGAAAATGCGCAGAGACGATTGAGCCTGGGTCCGTTACCAACTGAAATGTTAACATGATGTACACCATGTATTGTAAGGGCGCACATCGTTAACGTTGCAGAACATGTTACTTTGTTTGCAGTCACATGGAGATTCCACGGAGAGTACTTGCAGTGCTGAAACGTCCGAATTACCGGTATCAAATGCGAAAGAAGCTTGCTCCCCATGGAATGAAGTAAAAAACAACGAATGCCATGACATCGACGCTAAAGATGAAGAAGATGCGGAAAGTATTATCGCTTCGTCTTTTGCTGATGATGGTAATAGTGAAGACATGAATTTAGATATCGCCGATCTGAACGGTGTCCCTGCGAGCCAAATTATCAGCGAAGACGACGACGATGAGGTCAATGACGAAGACGACAACAACGGTTGCAACGATGATGACAGCGACGACGGTGGCTGGCATGATGGTGATGAAAGTAGCAACGACGACGACGATGACGATGGCGGAGGCGGGGGCGTTGGTGGTGGTGACGGCGAAAACAATGACGGCATCGACGAAGAAGATGATTAAGACATAAGTGCTTTCTCCATTGAACAAGGACCTCTGATGACCTTAAGACCGGATGTACGAGAAAACCATTTTCTCTGGATAATGATGGCAGAAGCTAGTCGATACAACTTGAGTATCGAAGCAACTTTAGGGATAATAAGGGGAATACAGAAACTTGCTAACCACAACACCCTACCGTCAACGAAAAAGACTCTGTGGAAAAGAGTTGGAAGGAAGGAAAAGACAACGCAGGAACGTCACATGTACTGCAAGATCTGTAAAGGTATAGTAGGAATAGGGAAGGTACCACAAGAGGACTGTCCGTGCGGAATTTCGGGGCCAAACAAAGAATCGTCTTTGGTATCGTTCTTTATAAAATTGGACGTGAGGAAGCAATTGCGACGGATTTTCCAGACACGAAATATAACTTAACTCCTAAATTATCGGAATAAGCGGCAAAAAATCAATCCAGAAGGAATAGAAGATGTTTTCGATGCAAGATGCTACAAACAGTTGCAGAAGGAAGGTCGTTTTTTAAACTCGAATTGGAATTTTTCATTGACTTTGAATACGGACGGATGCCAAGTAGGGAAATCTTCAAAGCAGAACGCGTGGCCGGTATTACTAATGCTGAACGAACTTCCACACCATGCGCGAAAACACTTCATTATCATAGCAGGAATTTGGGTCGACGAGGATCAACCGAGCTTTGAGGTATACTTGGAACCGATAATTTCAGAACTGCAGGATTTGTATATTACCGGTATTTGATGGAGTCCTGATGGAAACGGAGAAGTGACCAGTAAATTTGTTACCACGATTTGTACTCTCGATTCGCCTGCCAGAGCGAAGTTGCTAAGTACTACTAGCTACAATGGTAAATATGGATGTAATTTTTATTATGCGACCGGAACAAGAATGGAGAATGGTTCCAGGAAATTTGCGATGGAAGAAATAATAGATCGAACGGATCAACAAATTCGTAGGCATATGGAGGAAGCACAACGCACCAGAATAAGATAGACGGGTTTGATAGGACAATCGTCGTTGAGATACTTACCACAGTTTGATCTGCGACTCGGAGTTGTGGTCGACTCGATGCATTGCGTTGACATTGGCGTTGTTAAGAAATTGACACACATGATCGTCTTTGAGCCGCTGCCAGATATGGAACAAACGAGCGCAAGAATGCAACGAATAATTGACGTAGGTTTTTCGATGATTCGAACACCGAGCAGTATTTCCAGAAAACCAAAATCTATAAAACTTTTCAAATTGTGGAAGGCCAGCGAGTGGCGCAATTGGCTGGTGTATTATTGTACGGTATGTTTGGACGGGCTGATTCCCGAGAGGTACTTGACTTTATTTACAACTCTGTCGGACGCTATGCATACGTCGAACGGTGACACATTCACAAGTGAAGAACTGGAAATCACTACCGTGTTGATAAATGACTTCGTTCCGAAGTACGAAGAATTATTCGGAATTGAACACATGACAACGAACATGCACCTCCTGCGACATCTGCCACGTTCCGTTAAATGTTGGGGACCGGTATGGACGCACAATTGTTACGCATTTGAAAGTTTCAACAGCCCATATTGAAGTCACTGAACAGCAGTACCGGTAGCCAAGTGCAAATAGTGAATAGATATTTAATGACGGATTTCGTAAGAAACGTCCGCAACGATCCGATAGCAAACGTTTTGACGAAAAGAATAGTAAAAGAAATTACAAATATCGCCAAAAAAGTGCAAAACCGCAATGACGACGATTACGAAGATTTTTATAATTTCAGAGGCTACGGGAAAAGTACAACGCGAGACTTGTTCGGGTGGGAACGAAACATATTGGCCGAGGAAAGACTGAGGTGCTGTCGGAAAATAACTGTTTTCGGAAAAGCCATTTTTAAAGGAACAATGTACACGAGCAGAGATACCGATAAAGAGTATACGCGCAGTTGCGACAAGTTCATTTTTACGAAAAAGGGCGAATTCGCTGAAATAATAAGAATTGTCACGTTTATAACAAACGAAGGAGATGAAATTAACGGATTTTTCGTATCGTGGTTTGAAAATACCGATGATGAACCTCCGAGCAGACAGATGCACAGTTTACGCATTTCAAGAAGAGGATTTCTCAAAGTTGCTAGACGTACGGCTACCGGCGATAATAATAAAAAAGAATGCGGTGGTATACGGGATAAAAATTGCTAATACTTGGGAAACCGATTAGGACGGCGTACTGAATACCAAACAAAAAGAAATAGACCGCGGACGCAACGTCGTTTTAACTTCAGTGGTTAGGGATGACTCCTTCCAAGAAACAGCTGTTGATGGAACGAAATGTGATTATTGACAAGTATACGCGACGTATCGCAGCGTCCCGTAACCGTGTACACTTCACTTGAGAATATACTTACGTTTAAGTTTATAAAGTTATTGAATTCTCTATACGTAACAATGAATAGTCTGTTGACGTAATTTCGTTTTTAATTGAGAGTGTGAAAAGGATACAGATTAAAGAATTAAGACGACACTCTTTTATTGTAGAAACGATTATTTAATTCTTTATTTCATTATCAAAGGGTGAAAAAACTCATTGCAAATGTAATCTTGCTTGATGGAATTGCCTCATAATAATATTACGAAGTATTGAATCAACAGTTACAGTAATTGTTGTAAGCCTTCGATAAAGCGTTTGGAACTTGAAAAATCTGAGTATATCGCTAAGAAATACAGTTTGCACAGCAGATATAGCGCAGCATTCGTGGAGAATCACACCGTATCTTTAACAAAGATCAAGTTATTCCCAATACTCTACACGATGGCGAGATTTGGAAAAAAGTTTAATTTATATTGAGAGATAAAGAAATACGGTTGGAAATAAAATATACACTCTTCAAGACAAAGAACACAGGAAATACGATTGACAATACTCTTTGTATGTATATGAAAAAAAAATTGTATGACGGAAAGAAAAATATAATAGCTTTTGATGCCATTTCCCTAAAGATCCCAAAATCCCTTCCTTGTGTAGAGTTTCATCCCATTTTTCATTTATGTTATGGTCTCTGAGATATTAAAAAGAAATGAAAGATAATCACGACCGGAGGAACTCGGTTGTAGCGACCACCGAGCGGGGCCGCGAGAATGAAAATACCGGTAAAAATTAAACGTAGCTATAATGAAAACACCGGTAAAAATTCGACTGGTAGCGAGAATCGAGTGGGGCCGCGAGAAGCGAATAACCATCCCAAATAATATTGGTAGCGAGAATCGAGCGGTGCCACGAGAACCGAATAACCATCCCAAATAATACTGGCAGCGAGAACCGAATAACCATCCAAAATAAAAGTCGTAGCGAGAATCGAGCGGGGCCACGAGAACCGAATTGACCATGCAAAATAATACTGGTAGCGAGAACCGAAAAACCATCCAAAATAAAAGTCGTAGCGAGAATCGAGCGGGGCCACGAGAACCGAATTAACCATGCTAAATAAAACTGGTAGCGAGAATCGAGCGGGACTGCAAGAATCTAATAACCATCCAAAATCAAACTGGTAGCGCGAATCAAGCGAGGCCGCGAGAATTTAATAACCATCTCAAATATTACTGGTAACGAGAATCGAGCGGGGCCGCGAGAACCGAATAACCATCCCAAATATTACTGGTAGCGATAAATGAGCGGAGCTGCGAAAACCATTACCATCCAAAATATGACTGGTAGAAACTTACCAGTCCAACCAAAATCGCTTCAGTCCGATGCTCGAAAAATGGATTACCAGTCAATATTTGACTCCAAGTTTTCGACCTTACCACTTTTAGAGTTACCAATCAAATTTTGGCTCGCACAACCCGCTAGGGTTGTACATTTACGATGGTTGGTTATATAATTAATCATTTGTAGTTCGTTAATTTGTTTTTCACAAAAATCAACACGACTTGTATTTCATGAAATTATATATTTTTCAAAACATTTCGCGTTGGTGTGGAACAGCCCATACATTGATGCAGCGCAGGACAGGCTGGGGGCCCGTTGGCGGTTCGTTGAACTTTTTATAGCCGTCTGACTTTTGCTGGATACAAGAAATTCTCAACCGCGTATATCAACTGCATTTTGATAATCAATTCTTTTTTGTTTTCAATAAATTAATCTACAATATCTGCGTGCGTACATGAAGGGTATCAAAGTCCAGAAATTAAACATTGCAAAAGGTGTTTCGCCGATTTCGCGAGCGAGGCTCGAACTTCTTGCGCCGAGCCTCATTATTCTCATTCATGTTGCCTGTTTTTTTTCATGCATTAATATTTTTATTCTAGCAGTACGAATCAAATTAATTACACGCTGTGAGATCGCGAAGGCTAATTATCGAAGAAAAAAAATATATCGCAAGGATCGTCATGGTGAGTTGGAGTCTTCGAACAAATATGTTTAGCTTAATTGCGATAAAGCCAGTAACGAACATTCGGTGTTGATCGATTCTTCATCTTCAATTGTTAAAAAAAAACAAATCTGGCGAGGTACGAAAAATCCTCGATGTGTCTCTCTAGTGAAGAAGAATACAAGGATGATCGAACAATATTTGCTTGCTGATAATATTTACTGGCCGATTAAAAAAATTGTATAATTATCATTTACTTCAAGGATACATTTTTTCTCTTAAATAAATATTTTCGAAAGTGCCACAATGATTATCTTGAAAATTGATTAGTTTAAACTGTGGCTGAATGGAACTCGAGTTCATAATTTGTACGTCTGTCCCTCGTGTACACACGAGACGTATCAGGGATGGTCAGCCCCTCCGAAGTACCCACAAGCTACGCCCACTCAACATTAATTAATCAAACATTCAATATCTCGGCTGTCTAGCAGTGTACACGCACTTTTTCCCTTTCACGCCTAAATTTATTCGAGACGGTGGTTCGATATTGAGCCTCGAGCGTTCTCAATTTCTCTGGACTCTGAATGGGATCCATGGCATCTTTCTTGACCGCAGTACTTGGGGTTTCTGTCGCGATACCTGTTTCAAGAGAAAAAGTATTAGTTTTTCATGCGTCTTGTTGGCGAGAGCCTGATTGTACAATTTGGTATCCCTCACCTGTCATATAATGGTTGTTACACTAGGCATTAATATTATTCCAACTCCTTCTTGCCTGATGTATGTCCTTGAAACCTTGCTGTTTTAAGTCCTGAAAGTACTGGTGTGATTTGACCAAAAATGTTTGGACGTCGGCTTCCGGATATTGAAGCTTGACACTGTGTTAATGCCTGCAAATAACACGAGAAATAAATATTAATCGAAGATCTGATACTCCAGAGTATGCGCGTGTACAATTTCTCCGAGCTTATCTTTTTGGCCACTGTTCATAAATAAGTGTGGTCAAACGTTTGCGTGTTCTTCGGAAGCTCGAGGATCTCGTTATCGTTCTCTCGTGCCCGAGGTTAATGAGTTCAACTCCCCGCGAGCAAACGATCCGGGGACGAATGGAGCTCGAACTCATTTGCATTATTTATTTGTTTTTGGTTATACCGTGGAGCAAAATGTTTATCGTACGAAGCGACGTATCGGAATTTCGTTTCTTCCACCAAGATGTCCGACATTCTTAAAGAAGAGTTCAAGTAAAATGAATAGCACATACCCAAATCGACTCGAGGGCTATTTCTGTATCCCTTTAATCGTTGTTACTTTGAAGAAATCGTGAACCTCGTAGGGGATTGCATCGTAATCGAGATCGCAAGCCCAGCCAGAAATAGTATTGACAATTTCCCAGACATTTCATAACCAGCTTCTCGTGTTTTGAAGTTCCACTGCACTCAGCACAGTCATGTAGTAATTTGATCAGTGCGCTCGAAGGAGAAAATTAATAGTACGAAATATTAGTATATATTGAATCTATGAGCACGGAGCAAAAGCGTAATTTTGTCTCTATTTACCATATTATAGTCGTGTGATTCGAGAGATGGATTATTTTTATAAATACGTTTTTAATAATTTGATTATAGGCATTGCGGTGGACCAGGGGCTTCAATTTGTTCTCAGGAAGCAGCGTTATCATCTGGTGTACGAGTTCTTGGAGTCGCACCGCAAGCACTTTTTCCTCAAGAACCCCAGTGTCAAAGAACTACGAGTACAATTGAACGAGAAATTACAAAATTAACATTTTTTCTCTTTATATATATTATTATTTTTTTAGTAGAATGTCGATTTCCGGAAGCATTAGATTGTAAAAGACTGTAAAAGACTGTAAAAGATTGTAAAAGAATCGAAATTTACAAACCTTCCCTGTACCGTTGTTGCACGAAGCTTTCTAGTCCGTTCTGTTCATCGGCTTCACATGTTGGTTGAGTCCAGGAAACCGGGTAGACAAGCTCAGGCATATTAAACGAACCAACGAATAGTTCCTGCGGGGAATAATAACGATTTTTCCATCAGGAATTTGTGTGCGATCTTCTTTGACCACATCGGAGTTAGAGAAGTGAAGCTCGCATACTAAATCACTCGGTGCAAGCTGGTGTTCGATGGCCTCGCTCCATCGCCGCAGCATATTCTGTAATTTAATATAATATTTAATTTCAAAACAACAAAAAAATGTGAGTGACATGCACTGATATTATAAGTACAGTGAACTTCCGGTAACTCTCGCACTGTCAAAATTCAGATCTGCGCGGTGGGACAGTAACCTAAGGACCCTTCTCCGCCACTAAAGAGCAAAAGCATGAGCGAGACTTTCCCCTCAAGCGGGAGGGTCAGCGACAGTTATTCATTCAACAGTTAGCGAGAGTTTGCTGTATTGATTGCATAATCGACAACAAAGCACTTGGCGGCACTGCTATGCGATTTTTAGCTCGACAGGGGAACCTTGTTGACTGGATACTGAGCAGCGCTGCTAAGTGCTTTACTGTCGAAAATTAGAAAAAAATGTAGAACAAAAGACTTACTCCGGGTACTTGAAAAACCGATAGCTGCCGTAATCCAGCACGCGTCCGTTCCGCTCTGACGGCACGTCGCCCAGTTCGGCATCCCAGATACGCGCACGGTTTACCCATCTCGACCTCGATGAAGCAATCTGCAAAAATAATGAAATTCATTATTGTAAATATTAGATGTCTTGCGGGGTAATGTTTTGTTATTGTAATATGCAGGTTGAATAAATTGAACTGGCGTGTAATTTCCACGCTGCAAGCTAGTATAATGGTTGAAATTGAAAATATGTATTGTTTATTAATTTTGTTCATATTTCAACTCGAAATATGCACATTAATCCCTCACTGCAATAGAAATTACGCTAGCTTCGAACGTGGAAAAAAAACGTCACATATGGCGCCATAATCTCAATTTATTTAACCGGAAAATTATAATAGCAAAATATTATCCCAAATGTCATTAAATATGTAAAAAAAATGCCTTCGCCTTACCAGTACGTTATCTTTTACGAGGTAACGAGTCACAATATTTTGCAGGAGCACTTGGTTCACTTTATACACACTTTATACACACGCGAAAGAAATACACCGCGAATAAAGACGTATAAAACGGAAATAAAACTCAGAGCTCACTTCGTTGTATGACCAACGCAAAACTTCACAGCGGTATCTTTGGAACAAGAGCGCTACCGTGGCTGAATTTCAAACTAGGAAATATCATCGCTTTTAGGCTGGAAATAGACGTCCGATTTTTTCTTTCCGACAATCCGATCCGACAGTCGGATCCGACTATCGGAAGGAACTCGTGCCATACATTTGTTTGAGCATGCAATACACATCCGATTCGACTATCGGAACTCGGATCCGACTATCGGATCGGATGTGTATTGCATGCTCAAACAAATGTATGGCACGAGTGCCTTCCGATAGTCGGATCCGACTGTCGGATCGGATTGTCGGAAAGAAAAAATCGGACGTCTATTTCCAGCCTTACATGTCACTTTTTCACCCATTCCGCCATATGCGTTCGGACTCCTTTACTCTAGTGCACGGTCTTACATACAGGTCTGACAACGGCGGTAGTGGGGGTAGGCACCTTTAGATGTTTTGCTTTTTATTCCGATTTCTGCCGCTTGGTGTGTGACGGCAAGGGGAAGTAGTGGTGCGACGAAGAGAGAAATAGCTCTTGTGTCCTTTTCCCTCCTGACCGCAACGCATGCGCCGTTGGCTGCGTGACGTAAACACCTTTGGCCCATTCGCCGGTAAGAGGTAAGGGAGAAACTACTTCCCCTCGCTAGTAGCGACGCGTAGCGGCGCCTAGTGAATCGAAAATTAAAACATATAAGAGTGCCTACCCCCACCACGAAAATTTAGCTTCGTTGCAAGACCTGTATGTAAGACCGTGCTCTAGTGTCCATGATACAGGTCAGGGAGGCTAGAGTGGGAGGAGTCCGATCTCTTATGGAGACACTTGAAAAAAGTGGCTACAAAAATGTGGTCAAAAAAAGATGGCGCCACTATTGCTAAGACATCGAGAAGGGAGCTGCGTGTGACAGAGACGGAACAAGTAAATAATGAGAAGTGAGCTGTGCATAAGGCAGCATGATACTTGAGAAGTAGGCTGCGTGCGAGAGAGATGCAAAATGATATATAGCCAGACGCGCGCAAAAGTTACCCCCTCTCTAGCCTCTTACGCGCCCATCACACAATCATGGTAGCGCGTGTCCGTGAGCGAGCGACGCTCGGACATCTTCGGAAAGAGCCGAGCGCGCCGAAGTTTCCCGACCGCGCCTTCGGCAGTTACACCCATCCATGGAAGCTGAGCACGTTCATGTGTGACCAAGCCGAAAGGAAGGCTTCGAGAGAAAAAGCAATCTGAGCACGACTCGTGCGTGACGTCACCCGACGAACGCGCGAGGCTTTTAGATGATTTCAATACTTATTGATTCTCTTGATTCTCTGCGTTGTTGATGCTCTTGATTCTTTGATCTTATTGATGCTCTTGATTTTCTGCGTTATCAATGTATACAAAAAAATGTATCGCGCACCCTGATCGCTCATTTTTTAGTTTATACGTTAATTTAAATATCATAATAAATTCAAATTACAACTTATTTATCTTCTAAAAATTGTTTACGCTTTACTGACCCGTCCTTATGCCAAATAAATTATAATTCATAAAAGTTTTTTTTTTTTTTCTCTAGGGTAAGTCAACTACAATCTGTCCCGTATGGGGACATTTATTAGTTTTGTTGGTTTTGATGGAGGTCCCGTTGTGGATAGAATGCCCAGTGACATTCCATCTATCGATGGTTAGAGATTGTTTAAAGATTGATTAGAGATTGACACGGTTGGTGAGGTCAAGGGGCTTAAGACGCTTGAGTCTTCGTATTTCTTCTCGACGATCTAGCAGTTCACGAGCTAGTGTATTCGGATGGTCCTGTAGCCTTTGGACGTATCTATTGCTGAATTCCGGGATGTTTTCTTTTATGTGCGAGACTTGGAGATCGTTGTGTAGCGTTTTGTTGTTCACGTACCATGGGGCGTTTGCAATTGTTCTCAGAGCTTTAGATTGGAATCTCTGTAATATTCCTATGTTTGATTTGCTGGCCGTTCCCCACAGTTGGATACCGTATGTCCACACCGGTCTGAGGATGACTTTGTATATTAGTATTTTGTTTTCTATCGACAGCCGAGAGTTGTTTCCGATTAGCCAGTGAATTTTTTGTAGTTTCAGGTCAAGTTCTTTTCGTTTCGTTCTTATGTGCTTGTTCCAGGTTAGTCGTTTGTCCATATGCATTCCCAGATATTTAACGGTGTTTGTCACGGGCAAGGGCTGGTTGTTTAGAGTTACTGTTGGGCATTGTTTTCTTCGCAGCGTAAATGTGATGTGAACCGATTTGCTTTCACTTGCTTTGATTCGCCATTTTTTCAGCCAATCCTCAACCTGGTTCAACGATTCTTGGAGTATGTGTGACGCCAGTATGGGGTTTTCATGTTTGGCGATGATTGCAGTATCGTCTGCATATGTAGCTGTTGTAACGTTGTGAGCTGCTGGTAAGTCTGCCGTATACAGTGTATATAGGACTGGCCCAAGGACACTACCCTGCGGTACTCCTGATTTTATCGGATGGAGAGGCGAAAGCTCCTGTCCATATCGGACTTGGAACTTCCTATTGCTCAAGTAGGATTTGATGATGAGATAGTACTGCGGTAGTCCTTTTTTAACTTTGCACAGCAAGCCTTCATGCCAGACCTTATCAAATGCCTGTTGAATGTCTAGAAACACGGCGGAGCAGTACTTTTTTTCCTCGAAGGCGTTGGTTATAACGTTGCACACTCTATTTACCTGTTCGATTGTGGAATGAGAGTTTCTAAACCCAAATTGGTGATCCGGTATTAGTTTTTCTGCGTGTATGGCTGGATTTATGCGTGATAGTAGTAATTTTTCGAATAATTTTGATTTGACGGGAAGTAGGCTGATGGGTCTGTATGAAGTGATTTCAGTCGGTGGCTTCCCAGGTTTGGGTACCATTATGATTTGTGCTACTTTCCATTGGTTCGGCATGTGTGATGTGCGTAAGATGCTGTTAAATAGGGTAGTTAGAAATATAATTGCTTTCTTCGGTAGTTCCTTCAAGATTTTCCCGGTAATGAGGTCGTGTCCCGGAGATTTTTTTGTTGTTATTTGGTATTTGATGGCTTTCGTGACTTCCGTTGGAGTGAAGTGTTGAATTGGACGGTTCATTGGCAGGGGGGAGTCTAGGGATTCCCTTATAGTTTCGTCGTTGTGGTGAGGTGCTGCTGGTACTGGGGTAAATACTTCCGAGAGGTATTCCGCGAAAGCGTTTGCTTTTTCTTTATCGCTTCGAGCCCATCGGCCTCTGTCATTTCTTATAGGAGGGATCTGTGTGTGTGGCCGTTTGAGATTTTTTGTGATTTTCCAAAGAGAGTAGTCAGTTGCCTTAGTTGGTGTCAGGGTTTGTAGATGTTGCTGTAGACTGTCATTATTAAATGCAAGCGTGATTTTCTTTAGTTCCTTGCTAGCTTTGTTAAGTCTATTTTTATCTAGGGGATTACGGCTGAGTTGCCATATCCTTCTGAGTTTTCTCTTTTCTCTGATTTTGTTTTTAATTTCCAGTGGATAGATTGTAGTATTTTCTTTGGTTTCGTGTTGGGGTGTGGCTTTCCAGGCTGCCTCTTGGATAATCATTGTGAAGCTTTCAGTCGCGTCATCTATTTCCACCTCGTTTTTTAGTGAGACGTTCAAATTTATGTTTTTTTCTATTGTTTCCCTGAAGCTGTCCCAGTCAGTTTTTTTATTGTGTAGATTGGGAGTAACGGTTTTATATATTACCCCTGTGCTTATTGTGATGATTACCGGTGTATGATCGGACGAAAGTTCGAGGCTCGATTCAGCGACGACGTTAGTTCTTGCTAATCCCTTGGTGACGAAGAAATCCAGGAGGTCAGGAATTTTATTAGGGTCTGTAGGCCAGTATGTAGGCTGTCGAGCAGAGATCAGATTCATGTTCCTTGTTGTTATGGCTCTTGATAGTTCACGGCCTCTGGTTGTGTTTAGTCTGGATCCCCACTGCGTGTTTTTGGCATTATAGTCTCCTCCGGCTATAAATCGTGGGCCTAGCGTTTCAAAATATTCAATAAAATCGTTTGTTTTTATTTGATGTCGAGGGGGGCAATAGACTGCTGACAGTACTAGTGGTCCGTTCCATTCCTCAATCTCAATGCTTGTAGATTGTAGCTGTTCTTCGTCGTGTTTAATTAATTCGTGATGTTTTATGTTTTTGCGTATGATAATAGCCGTGCCTCCGTGCGCTGTGCCATCTG
Organism: Ophion obscuratus; assembly: GCA_964007375.1. NCBI lineage: Eukaryota > Metazoa > Arthropoda > Insecta > Hymenoptera > Ichneumonidae > Ophion > Ophion obscuratus. Next base: position 55,673,817 of record OZ023313.1, read on the forward strand.
GATGTTTTGCGTCATAAAAGTTGAATCCCCGAATATTGAAGTAGTTTTTTATGGTGAAGTGAGTTTCTGAGATAAGCATTATATCTATCTTATTATTGTCTAGAAATGCTGGTAGTTCATAGCGCCTTTGTGCTAGGCCATTTGCGTTCCAGAGAGCAACACGATAGAACGTATTCATTTTTCGATTAGCTTGTTGACGAGTGTTGTCATTAGTTTCATAAGAGTGTTCATCAGTTCTGCTTGCTGTGTTAGTAAATGCTTGAGTTCGTTGAAGGATTTGCTGACTGTTGTTGCTAGGTCATCGTGTTTATCTTGCTGGTCTTCTTGTTCGTAGGTGTTATGTTTTGATCGAGCGATGCTTGCGTAGCTTATACCGTTACGTCTGTGTTGTGAGCTGGGTTCTGCGTTCGTCGCCGGTTCTCTTTCGATCCTTGGTTCTGTCTCTGTCGTTCTGCTTCTGTGCCGGTGTGGTTTTCGTATTCCATTATTCCTTTTTTGGAGAATTTCCTGATATACCATGCAACCTTTATAGTTAGAGGGGTGAGCTCCGCTGCATAGGGCGCATTTAGCCGGCGTGTCTCTGCTTTTTGAGCAATTTTCCGTTTTGTGATCGTCCCCACATTTAACACATCGAAATGCTCGGCGGCAGTAGCTTTTGGTGTGTCCGTATCTTTGACATCTCATGCACTGTGGTATCCCATTGTTTTTTCTCGGGGGCTCAATCTGCACCCTGGCGTTCAGTAGTAGGTCGACTTTAAAGATATCCTTGTTGTTAGGACTCGGTTCAAGGTCCACAAAGAACACGGGTAACGGCGCTTTTGTTTTTCCACTTCTTACGTTCAGAACATTGCGCACTTTGAAGCCGATTTTGTTTATCTCTTCCTTTATTCGTTGTACGCAGGTTATTGGATGTAAGGACCGGATTGCCACTCGGTACGCTCGCTCTTGCTTCAGCTGGTACGTGTGGTAGGAAGCGTTTTCAATGTCAAGGAGCTGGATGATTTTCCTGTATGCCAGAGAGTTTTTCGTCAAGATTTTGATGTTGCCGCTGTTACTGACTGTTTTGTGTGTGTATTCGTTTTCCGTGATGACGTTGTTGATTTTGTTCATCAGCACTTCTATGTTGTGTATTCCCGGTATAAATATGGGAGGCGGCTTGGGTTCGTTGTTGTTTTCGTTTGCTGGAATGTCACTTATTTCTGTGTTTATGTGTTGGCTGTCAGTTTGCAGTGGTGAGTATCTATTTCGTGTTGTGACAATAGGGTTTGTCGCGGTTTCACTGTGCGCTGGGCTGTCAGAATTGGTTCTACGGCGTTTGCTTGTTTGAACGACTTGCCACGCTGTTGATTTGTTCGGTTCGTTGGTTTCTCGCGGCGGGTTTCGGGTTATACGAAGTCGCGGTATTTCAGGTCTTGTGGCTGCTATAGCGTTTGAAAATATTTCCGCGAGTGTACTTCCGCTAGGTGCATTCGAGTCATTTAGAGTCTGTGAATAAGGATCTGTGTTCATATCCTCCATGTCCCGATCACTCGAGTCTTCAGGATCGTCTTCGTCCATTATTATTCTCACTTGATGAGGGATAAGCCTCACCGCGCTTTACGATAACACCGATACTGATCGAGTCGCGTACACGGTTATAAACACGACCGTCTCCTTAGAAGGATCGAGTCGAACTGATTCATAAAAGTAAGCGGAAATATATTTATATTCGTATTATTATATTAAATATCATACTTTCATCAAGCGACAAAGCGTTATCCCCAAAAACAAGCCAATCATTCATCCGTCCGCGAATCGTCAGTACCAGAAAGTGCATATTCTACAAGCGATGAGATGGTCCCGTTGGTAGCATTCCTGGCTTCGGTCCGCAGGCGCGCGGGATCGTTCCCCGCGCTCAGTGCTTTTTTTAAATTATTATTACCATTAATTCTTATTTGTTTAGTTATTTTAATTAGTTATCATTATTATTTTAATTAATTATCTTTTAGTGTCAAAAAATTTATCACGCACTCCGACTGCTTATTTTATTAGTCTGTACGTTAATTTTAATGTAATAATAAATCTAAATTACAAGTTATTTATCTTCTAAAAAATTCTTTGCGCTTTACTCACACCCGTCCCTATAGCAAATAAATTGTAATTCATAAAAGTAAGCGGAAATATATTTATATTCGTATTATTATATTCATTCTCATATACTATCATCAAGCGATAAAGCATTATCCCCAAAAACAAGCCAATCATCGGTCCGGCCGCGGATCCTAACTTACGAGAATGAATATAATTATAGTCGTATTTATAATACGACTATAAATATATTTCCGCTTACTTTTATGAATTACAATTTATTTGGCATAGGGACGGGTGTGAGTAAAGGGCAAACAATTTTTTAGAAGATAAAGAAGTTGCAATTTAGATTTATTATTACATCTAAATTAACGTACAAACTAATCAAATAAGCGGTCGGAGTGCGCAATAAATTTTTCGACACTAAAAGATAACTAATAAAAATAACTAATCAAACAATAATTAATAGTAATAATAATTTTTAAAAAAGCACTGAGCGCGGGGAACAATCCTGCGCCCCAGCGGACTGAAGCCAGGAACGCTACCAACGGGACCATCCCATCGCTTGTAGAATATGCACTTTCTAGTACTGACGATTCGCGGCCGGATGGTTGATTGGCTTGTTTTTGGAAATAATGCTTTATTGCTTGATGAATGTAAGAGAATTAATATAATAATACGAATATAAATATATTTCCGCTTACTTTTATTTATTATAATTTATTTGGCATAAGGACGGGTGTGAGTAAACCGTAAACAATTTTTTAGAAGATAAATAAGTTGTAATTTGGAGTCATAATTATATTTAAATTAACGTATAAACTAAAAAAATAAGCGATCAGGATGCGCGATACATTGTTTTGTATACATTGATAACGCAGAGAATCAAGAGCTAAAAAGCATTGAAATCATCTAAAAGCCTCGCGCGTTCCGTCGGGTGACGTCACGCGCGAGTTGTGCTCAGATTGCTTTTTCCCTCGAAACCTTCGTTTCGGCTTGGCCGCACACACGGTCTTACATACAGATCTGGAAACGACCGTGGTGGGGGTAGGCACCGTTAACGAACCCACGTTTGTTTCCAATTTTCGCCACTACGTGGCAGTGCTATCGGCGTGTACGTGTGCGACAAGGACAGAACAGCTTCCGTCCGTCTCTCTCACTCTTCTCGATGATCCGAAATCACGGACCGTGTCCGAAATGCACTTACCTTTTTCGTGGGGGGGGGGGGGGGGGCGAAGGGGCAATAGAGGTAGATGAGAAAGAATTATGGAATAAGGACGGGGGATTATGGAAGAGAATAGAAGTGGAGCTTGTAAAAAGGGGAAGATCATGTATGGCTGGAAGACCAATATAAAATTTTTTAAAATAAATAAAAATACTTACCTTTTTCGAGTGAAATGGATTTTTATTCGAATTTTATTCCGAGTTTCTTTCGATAACGAAAGTAAAAAAATACGCAACACATGGAATGTTGAATATACAAATACCTTTATTGGTTTGTCAGTTTATAAAGCCCTGAAACAAAGATCCACCTTCGCCAGCTTTATGAATATTTTTCAAACTACAAATGCTCGTTGACGCAAACAGAGGTTATCGAGAACGTTGTAATAAAAAATGGAGTAATAAATGGCACAGGGCATGGTCGAAGACAAGGCAAGGGGCGAAGGGAGAGATCACAGAAGACCGTGAGTGGGAGGTACTCGCCGATAGTAGCGACGGCGGTGGCGGCGAGCGGAATGAAAAGTGAAGCTCGTAAAGGTGCCTCGCGACTCCATTGAAATCTGGCTTCGTTTCCAGACCTGTATGTAAGACCGTGGCCGCACATGAAAGAGCTCGGCGTCCATGTTTTCGTGTAGCTGCCGAAGGCGCGGTGGGGAAACTTCGGCGCACTCGGCTCTTTCCGAAGATGTCCGAGCGTCGCTCGCTCACGGACACGCACTACTATAATTGTGTGATGGGCGCGTAAGAGACTAGAGAGGGGGTAACTTGTGCGCGCGATCTCGCTGCACTGCTTGCTGGGATGCGTATTCGATCCTCTTCCATCCCTCTTACACGACATCGATACTCAGCTTCCTGCTCGAGGTCTTAGAGATAGTGGCGCCATCCCGGTTTGACCACATTTTTGTAGCCACTTTGAAATGCACAGATCGGCCTCCTCCCACTCTAGCCTCCATGATACAGGTCTTGAAACGCGCTCAAAATTGCAGTGGTGGGGGATGCCCTCTTATTGAAGCACCGACTGTTTCAACTCGTGACCACGAGGATCGCGGCTATCGACTGATGCAGGCTGTGTGAGAGAGACGGAAATACATTTCAAAAGTAAACAAAAGTAAAAAGTAAACAAAACCGAAACATGACCGCTGATTCACGCGACCACACGCGACGTGCTCTACTTGTAAACTTGTAAAAACGGTGATATTGAAAATAAAATCTATTTTTTTAAGGACAATAAAACCTGCAATTTATGGAATGATTGAAGTTATTTTTTTCGCGTTGGAGTCGGGAACCTGAAATAAATGAAAAATTATTGGGATCATTACAATAAATACTTTCCAGGCTGGAAAAAATAAAATAAAGTAAGTGAATTATTTTCATTTATCCTACTCGAGAGTCGTTCGCTTAAAGGTCGGAAAAGAGATGTTTTTTTTTAATTTACCAACGCAAACCGTTTCGGAAATTGCAAAGTAGAGATTATTGAAAATATTTCTTGGGACATGCATTAAAATTTTTCGAAGAGGAAATAAAGGATTGCAAAAGAAGCGCTGTTTCTTAAGTATTTATTTCATTTTCAAGAAGCACATCCTGCAAGTGTTTCGGTCTGGATTCCACTTCGGTCTGGAATAGTTGCCACTTATTTTCCGGTCAACTAAAACAATGCATAAAGCCTCTTTGTTTTATAAAAGCTAAAACATGTTTTTAAAAAACCGAACGCACAGGGATCGAACCCCTGAAAGCAGCATACGAAGCTTGCACCGGACCCCTCAACCAACACGAGCTCGCATTGACAACTATATAAAAAATATTCATCCCACTTGGATAACTATATTCTTTTGGTTTTTTTTCAGGTTTACAATAAAGTTACTTTTAATTGTATTTAGGTCCATCATGCACTTTTGACATTGAATATCATAATTTGCCTTCACCAGCCAATTGCACAGCTAGGTTAGGTTCCTATGAGTCAACAATCGATTTCCATCTCTCTCGCACAGCCTGCATCACTCTATCGCAGTGATCGTCGTGGTCACTAAGCGAAACGGCCGGTGCTTCAAACCGAGGACATTCCCCCACCACCAGAGTTTCAAAGCTCCGTAAACTTAGCCGCCGACTATGGAAATATCGAATTGTTTTTTTTACGCCAATCGATTGTCAGTCGTTTGTTAGACAAAACCCAGCGTTTGTTAGACTTTATTTATTGAATAAAACGAAAAACAATTTTATGCCAATGTTAACTGCAGAAAATGGTTTTCTAGTGATTTTGAACTTTTCTTCGTAACCAATCGATTGTTAGTCGTTTGTTAGTGATTGTTAGTAACTTTATATCGTTTGTTAGAGCTCAATTATTATTGAATTAATGAAAAACTTTTCGGCCCTAGAGCGCGCTGCGTTTCGCGAAGGTTGGCAGCATCGCCGCGACAGCTGCTAACGGCTTTGCACATGTAACTCGTCAATTTCAGCAAAACGTTGATTCTCGACATTCTATTAGATTGTTAGACGATCGCTAGTGATTGTTAGTTAATTGTCATCATTTGTTAGAGCTCCATTTTTATTTAATCGCTGAAAAACTTTTCGCCGCTTGAGCGCGCTGCATGCCGCGAAGGTTGGCAGCATCGTCGCGACAGCTGCTTACGGCTTTGCACATGAACTCGTCAATTTCAGCAAAACATTGATTATCATTCTATTCGAATGATAGTCGAATGTTAGTGATTGTTAGTCACTTTTCATCGTTTGTTAGATCTCAATGAAAACTTTTAAACATACTTACACAAAAAACGTTAAAGAATATTTACGCGAAAATCGTCCACCGATGTGTCTCCAGCTCCGACACTCCAATTCTAGAAACGAGCGTAAAGTCGCGGCGATCTTAGAAACACTCCTTTTGTACACTCCAAGTTACGAAGACCCCACAAGTTCAGTCACTCCCGTTTCATGGTTTTTGCGTGTTTCGTATCTTTTGCGTGACTGTCATACAGTCACACTTCTGTGCGGATAGACACTTCGTAATATTTTTCATGAAAATTTCGAAAATAGTTCCGCAAAGTTTTTTTATTGATTACATAGAAATTGAGATCTAACAAATGATGAAAAGTGACTAACAATCACTAACATTCGACTATCAATGGAATCGAATGATAATCAATGTTTTGCTGAAATTGACGAGTTACATGTGCAAAGCCGGAAGCAGTTGTTGCGACGATGCTGCCAACCTTCGCGACATGCAGCGCGCTCTCGCGGCAAAAAGTTTTGTCGGCGATTAAATAACAATGGAGCTCTAACAAACCATGAAAATTAACTAACAATCACTAGCGATCGTCTAAAAATCTAATAGAATGACAAGAATCAACGTTTTGCCGAAATTGACGAGTTACATGTGCAAATCCGGAAGCAGCTGTCGTGACGATGCTGCCAACTTCACGTGGCTTGCAGCGCGCTCTAGGGCCAAAAAGTTTTTCATTAATTTAATAATAATTGAGCTCTAACAAACGATATAAAGTGACTAACAATCACAAACAAACGACTAACAATCGATTGGTTACGAAGAAAAGTTCGAAATCACTAAAAAACCATTTTCTGCGGCTAACTTTGGCATGAAGTTGTCTTTCGTTTTATTCAATAAATAAAGTCTAACAAACGCTGGGTTTTGTCTAACAAACACTAACAAACGACTAACAATCGATTGGCGTAAAAAAATTCGATATTTCCATAGTCGGCGGCTAAGTTTATGGAGCTGAGTTAGACATAACAGTGCATGCGCAAAACATACATGTATATAGAGTACACAATCACTAACGTACCCAGCGCCGCTTATGTGGAACCCTAATTTGTTGCACTTTTTCGGACGCGCCACAATGCGGAGATCGGACTCCTTCCCTATAGTCTCCTTGGTACCGACAACCGAAACGAGTTAACCTTTTGTCGACACTGATAACCATTAAAAGTTGCCGTATAGTTAACTATCCGACACAAATGATTATCTGCCAAGCGGACATAAGTGATACGTTTTGTAATACAAAACGACGTCGTTTTGGACAACCAAAAAGTTATCTGTATCAGTTTCGCGATATCTTTCGGATGCCATATAGATAACATTTTTCTACCTGGGTACTTTGCTACCTAAATGAATTAAGGTTAAGAAAATTACAATGTTCAGCTCATGTGACAGCTAATAACAACACAGACAGCTGATAATAATGCATGCGCAAAACACATGGATATACACAATGACTAACGTTCCCAGCGCCGCTTATGCCGAACCCAATTTTGTTGCACTCTTACAGACGCGCCAGAATGCGGAGATTGGTCTCCTTCCCTATCGTCTCCTTGGCAATAATACACGCGTGTTAGAAGCGACAAGTTAAAACCGCAACATGACGTTATTTCCCAGTTGAACTTGGTTAATACGTGTACACGTATGCGCGTATGTACGTAAACACGCAGTCGTCGACAGTCAAACTGTCATAAGTGGCGAAAAACCAAAACAAAACGAGCCGAATGCAGCTCAACGAGATATAATGCATTACAACATGCAGAGGACTCGCAGTTCGTTCATTTTTATCGTAGCAACGTGTGTCCTGTGTCTCGCGCGATTAACGATTTGCGATGAGAGTCCGAATATCAAAAATAGTGCGGCTGTCGCGGCAACACCTGTCCCAAGTCTTGACAAGGCAGCGGTAGAAAAAAATCAAAATCAAAGTAAACTTGCGGTAACGGAGCAGCCAAGCGGCAAGAACATAACTTCACAATTGCCACCCAAAATCTCTAGCAACAAATCCATTGTCGAGCCTACCTCGCTGCCGTCCGAGGTATGAACTTTATCACGGCACAATCTATCGTAACTCAAGATTGCAAGTGTCATTTTTTACGCATATTTGTTTGTTGGGTTCAAGTAGGAATTAGAGGTATACCAGGATGGAAATATCGACGTGGGTGTAGAGGTAGCAGGAGGGGACAATCACGAGGGAAATTATGTCAACAGTCTGATATTTATTTCAGGGACCTTAAGGCGTAATGGCACACCAACTGAGTTCGACCTTTTGTTGTGTACGACCTTTTTCTCCTAAACAATCAATAATTCTGAAAGGGGATAGTATAGTCAGCCTGTTTCGTGGAGGAGCAAAGGTTGAAATGCTCCCAATTTTTTTTGAACGTGAACCATCTTGGACAATAATTTGGTACAGGGTTCATAGCATTTGAAGATGTGCCGTTTTACCTTGAGTACGTTAAACTCAAAGCTACCGAAGCAAGAAGAAATTAAATGCATTATGACTGTTAGCCCTGAGCCTATACGCAAACCTTGGGATTGATTTAGTAAAATGGCACATCACTTAAGTGTCCGCCTTTGCTTTAGCTGAAGCTCTCATATGTGATAAAGCATCGGAAACTATTGGACACATATTGTTTTGTATCAGCGTGAAAATTGGTTTATGGGGGAACACCACCACTCAAAGATAGGCATGTCATCCTTTAGCAGCATCAGCAGATTTTTTATTGCTTCACATTAAATATTGGTTATATTTCATTCAGTTCGGTCGCCTGCTTGTGGGTCAAACTGCAGAATGATACCTCGTCAGGTCTTCCCTCGAGAGATGGTTACTCCATTGAAACCGTTTTTCCGCAAAAAAAAAACAAATACGTGTCTGATAGTTTTCAATGCTTTATCGCATATATGTTTCAACAAAATCAAAGGCGGACACAAGTTATGTCCCTTGTAAGACGTTCTAGAATTATAAAGTATTAGACGTTTCACTTTCAGATGTGAGAAGAAAAGGGATAATAGAAAATGGTACAGAATTTTGTAGATTTTTTTGTATGCTCAATTTATGAAGTGAGCGTTTTGGCAAATTTCACAATTGTCGTAGAATTAAGTATAACACACTGAAATTCTCCTTATTTTCTCGTGCGGCTAAACATATTCACTCAACTGAGATTAAAGTTTGCATCGTTGGAGTGCAATGAAAATGATTTTTTTTTCACTTCCTCAAAATTGTTGTAGCAGATTTTAGATATGAAAATCACTCAACTATTTTTGAAGTGGCTTCTTTGGAGATTTCCATTCGAAATTCACATAAAAATATTTGGTATAGTAATAAAAATAAGGAAAGAAAAATATAAAAAAGAACTGTCGTCACATTCCAAGGATGCAAACTTCAACATCATAGTGATATATAACGCTGTTGACGATTGTGCAACTAATAGATTGTGAAGATATTTAAGAAGACATATATTTGAGACTTTTAGCTTTCTGCTACATCCGCATGTGAACGCATCTCCCATACGTCTTCTTTAATATCAAAAGAGGGTCAAATATTGATATAAGATAGGGAATGGTGGCGCATGTTTAGTATACTCGCATTACTATTTACACGGTCCGTACGATCGCGTAACCACGTGCCTGTGTAGAATAAAAATGTACGATTCGTTGTGTGTCCGACAGCCTGGCAAAGAATTTCATCAACCAACGTTGAACGCCGGAGCGCTGCTGCGAGGTTTCTATGTCCTTGCCGGACTGAGTGTCATAGCGCTCGCGTATATGGTATTTCGGAGCTTCGGTCTGAATAAACAGCGACCCCAAATGGTGCGCAAGTACGGCATCTTAGCACATAAGCAAGACATCGAAATGCGTCCTTTGCCGTTAGACGAGGATGACGAGGACGACACGACGGTGTTCGACGTGAGCGGGCTGGTCTCGGCGAGATCGCATTCTTGAAACTCGACGCAAACATTCGCGCCTCTTTTGTTGCTTCTTAAAACTTCGATTGTGAGCACGTAATCGCAGAACTAAAATCCGTGAGGTACGACGAATTTTGTTATTGACACATATTATATTTTCAAACAAACTTATCTCGTTGTAAGATAATATGAATACAAATATTGTTTATATTTATTGTGTCATAACAGATTATTTTTAGGTAAGATATTTGTTTGCACAACTTTACAGGAGTATATCGGTAGCACTCCCGCTTGAAGTTTGCATCGTGAGAAAGCAATAAAAATTCTTTTTCATATTTTTATTACCTCTTCTTTGACACAATATTTTTTGCAGATTACATTCTGAGTCTCTAAATAAGCGATGTAAAAATGACTGAGAGTTTTCCATTACGAATAATTATCGAAAGAAATTCGTGCAATTGGAAAATACGCATTTTCGTTGCATTCTAACCATGTAAACTTCAATCTCATCCCTGCTCCCCAATTGCGTCTAGTACTGGAATAATGGACATACTGTTGTTGACAATTTAGTCCCTCGAGTGTACAATCGTATCACATGAAGCCTCGGGAATGTGCGTGTACTATTAGATCCGCTAAACGTCGTCGACCAGAGGCCGTCTTGATGTTTTTCACTTGCCAAATATCCGCTATCTCAATCGCTTCATCGCCTTTTATTATATCCAGATCAAAGGCCTCTGATGCATCAAGCATGCTGAACGGCACAGCCTCGATGGCGAAATTCATGCCGTGAATCCACTGTTCCTTGACCTATGTGGAAAAAAAGGAAAATCATTGATGGGACCAATTTTCTCATCATCTCGGGAGAATAGTCCTTCGAAAAAAATTGTAGCGACGCCCGTCGATTACTAATATCACGGTGTTTGAGAATGTCATTTCATAATTCGGCAACAAGTAGACTTCAATGCTGCTCATTTGGTAGCTTCAATTTTGTACAAAATGTTGCGCGGTACTCGGTAGTTCTATTCTTTTCATATCTTATCGCAAATATTTCATGCCAAACTAATTTTCTTCATTACGTTACTTTTAACAATAAGTTTGCGTTAACATTGAGGGATTCGGTAATACTAGGAAGTCTCAATTTGGATATATGATTCGGCTACTTTAGTATGGTACATCGTTGAATGCAACGAAAAAATATTTTTGTTCGTATTCCCGAATTTGTTTTGCGCCCATTCAGGGGACGCGAGTCTCTGAAATATTTTTGATAATCCTTATTAAAAATGTTTGAAAAAAGATTTTAGATAGCAGTGAAAACAAAGAAATGAAAAAATCAAGAAGGATTTTCGTTGCGCCTCAATGATGTAAACTTCAGCACTATACGTTTCTTGCTTACTGTGCATTAAACTGGGCTGTGAATATTATCGAAGATCATCAAAGTATTTGGGTTTTTTACGCTACGTTGAATTACAGAAACTTAGTGTTTTCACACTTCTGGCTTAAAATTTCTAATCAGCGTCCCCGCAACATGAATGAGTTATTGGATTCCCCAAAGTACAAATTGAGAAGTAAAATTACTTCGAATAGCTTTCTATTGTTCGAAACGAGGCTCGTCAGTGGCGCTTACCTCTTCCTGGAACAAGAACCATGGATATAGTCTTTTGGGATCGGATCCAAGAGCTTCGATACCGCTCGAGAGCGCTGTATGATATATTTTCAACATTTCATCAAAGTGATTTTCCAGAAGATCTTTGTCGCTGCAGGCGTAAACGAGAAAGGCTAAATCGAGTACTGGGCTTACGACCCGTGCTAGCTGAAAATCGAGCAACAAAGCCTGCTTTTCGCTGCCATTGCCGGTATCGCGTATAAGGAAATTCGGTGCCCAAGAGTCGCCGTGGTTGAACACGGAGGTGGGTGCGTGAGATCTTTTACAGAAATCTACACTCTTGTCCCATAGTTTTTTCGCCGGCTCGTAATGAGACTTTAATTTGATTTCCGCCGGATGTTTGGGATATTCCTTCTCCAGGGCATCTCTGGCAACACGGATCAATATGGCCTGAAACATATAACACGTCTTATCATTACCTTGAAGTGAATTGCTGAGCTGTGTATGGCCGTGAAAAATTGCATAGTAGGATACAACTGTGTCAATTTCTTTCGGCATTATTGAACCAGTCCTTTTATGAGGCCTGTCGTCTTTAAGGCCTTGTATACACTTGCAGCGGGCGAAAGGACGTGATTTTCTTAATTTTTTTCGACGGGACCATAGATGTTTAATCAAAAATTGTGAACAATATCGATTAGTACATATTTTCATGTACTTGTACAATTTTTTTATTGAAAAATATTTTTAAATAGCGGAAGTCCAGCCGTCTTCCACGAGCGCCTTCTTTTGAGCATCAGTTGCGGTGGACATGATAACTCGAGAACGGTTCATCTGAAATCAGAATTTGAAGAAGATTTCATTAGTATATTGCATTGGCTGGGCCTGGACGAAGGATTTGTAAAAATTTTGATTTGAAAAAAAAAAGATACTTTTAACAAACAAATTATTTTTAGAAGTGCTAAATTCTCGGTTTCTTGGTAACAAATTTTTTTTTCCAACAAAATTCAAAATCTTCCATCCAGGCCCTAGTTATTATCATATCAAATAAGTGGTATAAATTTGGTATGGATCGGATTAATAGTTTTTTAGTAATCGTGTCGATTCTGAGAAAATCGCGTTCAAGATTGAAGTATGTTTCTTTTACATTTAAAGTTAATTCATTCATACTAACATGGAGTCGTCGATTCCAGGGCCATGCAGTAATCCTTCTGCATCCTCTGCAGTCTCTACAATATTGATTTGATACTGCCTACGAGCCATTATTCCTTCTCTTGTGGCTGCTTGCGCTTGCTGCTCGGTAAGCGTAACACGCGACTCTTCCTCTTGGGTGATATAGGTGTGGGCGTTTCGGCCACAAGGCACTCCGAGTGTTTCTAAAATCTTCAGTATAGAGATGCTGCCTTCATTAAATAAACAAGCAGATACATATGCTGCGATTCCAACTGGCACCACTTCGCCGGGAAGATGCTTTGGTGTAATTTTCCAAATGAGTTGATTAACTTTCGTTATTATTTTGTGTAAATCCACCAACGCATCTTTCTAAGAGTTCTTTCTGCGACAAATCTTCGTAAATTGGCTGAATAGCTTTCAAAACATCTGCAGGAAGAGCTGTGTAAGTGTGTTTGAAGGATGTTATTTCTTCAGCCTTCTTATCTTTGGGCAGCACTGCATAACCTCTCAGCCACTCATACCATGAATCGGCTCCGGGCAAGGATTTTTCGTGTTGTGGATTTTTATCCGCCGAACTATAATGAAAGTATGTAGCCCAAATTTCATTTTCCATTCTTTCAGCAGATTCAGTATTTCTGCGAATTACCAAACCGTAGTAGACTATTAACTTGTCAATCATTTTTTCCTGTTAACTTTCTCTTTCCTCCGAGACCTTTACTTTGTTTTTTGCATTTGCGCAAGCGTCTGCCCATTCGCTTTTGAACATGCCCAATACATTCTTTCTTACGACGTAATCGAACGATTTTATAAGAGCACTGTAAGTCTTAGAATGCACTGGAAGTTCGGCGTGCGGGCCAGACGGCCGCGCGCGCCGCGCCGGTCTGTCGTGCGGTTGAAATAGCTATAACCGCGATTCAAATGCTCCGATCTTTATAATATTTGGTGAGAATATCCTTGAGATATTGTACTCCAATAATATGCCATCAAAAAATGTTCTATTTTTATCGACCATCATAAGTGTATATAAGGCTTTAACGGGTAACCTGGCAACGTTAGAGAGGAAACGGGTCTAGGGATTTTCACATTGATTTTAGAGCAATTATTAAATTTTGTTGAAAACTTACGCTCAGGCCTCAGAATATTCACAAAAAAAGTACAAAAGTGTTTCTTCCAATACAAATTGACGGGAATTTTCTCCAAAGTCATCATTTTTGCGAAATCGTAAAAATTTGAACTTCTCCAATTTTTAGGATTTGACCACGAGACTGAAGTTTTTTCTTAGTGTACATTCAAAACACTAAGAAATTACCAAGGGTTTTAAAAAAAAAATTTCAGTACATTTAAAGTAATTAACATCTAGATTGAAGAATGCTTTGATTTTTTGCTCCCAGCTCGATCCCAAATCAATGACTTTGGGACTACTTGGCATGCCGCCATTTTCTACTTTTTTAAATGTAGGAAATTCATCCATCCTTTTTGTCGTGTATATTCTGCAAAAGCAATTGTAAACCTCACATAAAGGTGCTTAATTTTTTAAAAACTATCTTCAAGTCCCCCATTGCAGTGTTCGGTCCAACAAAACGGTTTTACCACTCAATGAGAATTGCTACTATTAAAACGAAGTACAGAAACAACTTACATGAAAATTTTTATACCAATTCCAATATTTTTCGTGAAAATAAGTTTCAACAAGTTTGTGCGCGAGTTTTGTAAACTCATTCTCATGTTGATCCTTGAAAGCGAAGGATACCGCATGAAAATTTGCCATGCCTTTCAGTAGGAGCGTCATTTCATCTAGACTGAGAGTATCAAGACGAGTAACAGGTTTGTAACCCTCGTCTCTCATGTCTTGCAAAACTAGGTAGTCATTTTCACCATCGGTTAGCGAGCATAGACAGGGTGGAACTACTAGCATGTGCTTCTGACCGCTGGCTTCAATGAACTTCTGCAGTGCAGGCACGATCTGCAACGGAAGAATCATTTTGCCGAAAGTTTGATTATCACACTTTTCCCGTTTGTTTCTTCGTTCACATCCATTACAGACATCTCTCCCCACATATGCAGGCATGAATTACTTTCAGAATAGAGGGCTTGAAATTTTTTCGAATGCTGAAAGTTATATATATAGGCTTAGCAAAATCTACAACATTGCTTAACAGGTTACACCTAGCTCGAAGCAGGAAAAAAGAGGAATTTTCGTTAATTTTGTTTGAAAAACGTGTGCCAGTTTTTAAATATTTTTCCTTTAGATTAAAAAGTATGGTTTTAAATATCTTTCAGAATTGTTGTATTGAAAAATATTTATAAATGTGGTAGAGACAATGGTTTGTGCAAACTGCTGTTTGAAAAACATCTTTTGAGATGACGAGTGCTGTTCAGAAACAAATCATCCGAAATAAAAAATCAAATGCTTTTAGTTTTTGCATCAAACTATATAGTGGTTGAACCAAAGATTTGATAAAATATTGACTTGCAAAAATATGGTCGCAGACCGAAGTAAAAATATCGATTGTGGGTGAAAAAAGACCTTCATTGTCATTGATAAACAGAAACTATGCATTAAAAATAAAATTCTATTGTTCAAGAACTGCTGTTTCATATGTAAAAGAAACTTGTAAAATCTGAAGTCGTTCAGTGCAGTGATATTTGAGATAAGGTGGTCACCAATTTTGAACCAGTCATATTGGGAAAAACATGTTCAAAGTTCGCCGGTTGGCGGATGCTACCTAAAAACGCCCATGACTCCTTCAATTTCGAACAGATCGGCTTAGAATTTACAGAGAAATTTTTTTAAACTTTATATTTTGACAATCCAATGAAAACGAAAAATCGATATTATCAATAATTTCAACTAGGTGTAAGCCGTCAATATATTAAACCTAGAGAATCGAGATGTACTGCTGTAGTTTTTAATAAATAATGAATCCTTGGGATTTCTACATTCTAGGCCTGATTAATGTTGCTTCTGCATTTTGTAATTTAGAGAAACAAATTGTCGATGTTATACCTCAATGTAGAAAGTTATTTCATTGTGAAAGAAATCCGTACTTCGGTAAGTTTTCCTTCTTCCTATTTTTTTCGGTAGGGACTTTATGACGAGTCTTGTTTGAATGTCTTTTCCTCCAGCTTGACCGCTCAATGTCACTCTGTCGACCTGCGACAGGTAACTATCACCTTTGGCAGCTGGGGGCTCGAAGGTCCAGCCTGTCACAGTGACATTGCTTTCTCCGCTTGAGTGCCGCAGTATCTCTTGAAGCGTCGCTTCTGTGAATAATTTGCTGACGGTCGACAACAGCGACAAATCTTTTTTCATCTTGAGGTGATTGGATTGTACTTTACAGGTAAATTGACAATTTATCCAATGTTTGGGAACTAGAGATGCGATGTACCTCTCAGAATGTTAATCTCGGTGAGGCATGTCCATCGACTGAATAAGAACCGGCAACGTATACTCAAAGAAGAGATATTACACGGAACAGGCTTATGGGCAGTGCCGCCAGATCGCGCGTAAAAGTTACCCCCTCTCTAGTCTCTTACGTGCCCATCGCACAATCATAGTAGCGCGTGTGAGTAGCACGGTCTTATAAACAGGTCTGGGCACAGAGGCTGAAATCTTGTGACACTAAAACGCCTGATACACGGTTGACAACCGACGCCCGACAGAGGTGACCCGGGTAGTTTCCAATCATGTAGACAGCGGTTTGCGACCAAATTTCGGTTCACTCAACCGAAATTTGGTCGCAAACCGCTGTCTACATGATTGGAAACTACCCGGGTCACCTCTGTCGGGCGTCGGTTGTCAACCGTGTATCAGGCGTTTAAGGCCCGGTTCCACAACTTCACGTTTAACGAAGGTTCATGTGAACCGCCGTTAAAGATAAACTTGCGGTTAAACTGGTATTGCGTTCCACAACTCATTTGTAACCATCGGTTACGAAAACGTATAGTCTCCTAGGGAAACTTTGGATAGACACTCTTTTCTTTCCAAAAGTGAATAGTGATTGGATATTTGAAAATGCCGGTAAAAGGTTAGGAAGAATCTCGGCAATAAAGGTTATGCGGAACTTGTTGGCGATAGTAAACAACATGTCGCGGAATAATGAAGACGGACCGCTAACGAAGAAAAGATTACCGAACTTTTCGGTCGATGAAAAAATTCGTTTAATCGAAATAGTCGAGAAGAAAAAGAATATTTTAGAAAATAAAGCATCTGATTCAGTGACAATCAAAGAAAAGGAGAAATGTTGGCTAAGTGCATGTGACGAATTTAATAGCCAAGGTTTATCGGTAAATAGAAATGTCACGTGGCTTAAAAGCTGTTGGGACAACTTAAAAAAAAAGACGCGAAAACATTTCGCCGAAGTTCGTAAAGAACTTTTCGCAACAGGTATTGTATATGAATAAACATAAATGAGGAACACATGAGCCATTGTTCAGATTACAATGAACAATTAATTATTAAATATACAATAGAAGAGGTTCGATTTATTTTCTAATTATTTCGAAATGCAACGCGACAATGAGAGAAGAACAATTGCCACTATAACCTCCAATCGCCTACAACATGTCAGCGATGTGCAGCAGCCGACCGCTCCCAGCTTTCAAAACACACTACCGATGTCGCCACATTATTAAACCTCCGTTATCTTCGCTAAACCCCCAAAATCCGGGGATTAATTTTAACCGAAGCGAATCGCAGTTAACCGGCGTTTGATGATGTTGTGGAACGCTACTTCTTTACTGAACCGGGTTTAACGTCTTAAACCTCGGTTAACTGTAGTTAACCGAGAGTTGTGGAACCGGGCCTAAGTGAGGCCAATTGAGTTCCAAATTCCGCCACGTCGCTAGCGTCGGAGCGGCCGATTTGCTTATACAGTAGAACCTCGATTATGCGAACTAGTCTCGGTCCCAATTAGTTCGGATAATCGAAACGTGGGTTTTTTGGGACGAGATCATAAGCAACAATGTTGTTTATGATCTCGTCCCAAAAAACCCACGTTTCGATTATCTGAACTTTTGATTATCCGAGCTAATTGGGACCGAGACTAGTTCGGATAATCGAGGTTCTACTGTATATATTAGTGTGTTGTGTTTGCTGGTATATTGTGTATAACCTCGTCGCCACCTTACCACGCCGTACACTGACGGCCAATAGAAGTGGAATGTTTATTTTATTTCAAGTAGTGTCTTTCATTGAAGTGATCCGATAATTCAAATGAATTGATAATTGAAGTCAAAATTTTTCAATGCCTGAAAGATCCTATATTGCGTGAAAAATGGGTGAAGGCAATATCGTCACTCATAAATGAATTAAAAACAACGCACAAAATATGCGATAGCCATTTTAATCAATCCGACATTGTGCGCCACTTCATCCATGAAGACGGAGATGGACAAATTATCGCACAAGTAAGTTTCTATGATAAAGCTACATGTAATTATGAAAAGGATGTATTCTTATTACAACCATGAAGACAGTACGCATGCGATAGTATATCGCTCTCTGTCCCACAATCGGCCGCTCCGATACTAGCGCTCCAAGTAGTGTGGCTCGTTCCGGAACTTAAATGGCCTCACTTTTCGTCACACACGATGGCCTATGCAAAGTATATGGGAGTGCCCAGACCTGTTTATAAGACCGTGGTCCGTAGCGAGCGACGCTCGGATGTCTTCGGAAAGAGCCGAGCACGGTCGAAGTTTCCCGACCGCGCCTTCGGCAGCTACACCACGCATGGACGCTGAGCACCATGGAGACTAGAGGTAAGGAGCCCGAACGCGTATGCTAAAAGCACCCCAAACGTGGGCCCTGAAAGTGACGAAAAGTTTTGGTTCGAAATTCAGCCACATCAAGCGCTAGTGCCGACAGGGGAGGATGTGAAGTATGGCATCGGTGACGCTATGAAGTGAGCGTATATATGAACTGGAGAATTCTTGGTTATAATATTTATATATCATTCTTGGCTGTTCGTCTGTGAATGCGAAATTCTAATAAGGATTTTTTAATTGCAGTAAAAATCAGTGTTGTGGAGTGCATAGTGCATCGATAATCTTTTCTGTTATGACCACGCGTGTTTTTCCTCGGAATAAAAGAACAGCTCATTAATTAATTCATTCATTCATTCATTTCGAGTAACGCTATTGTACTCATCTCGTTATATTTTTTTCCATATTCATGCATGTTTATATAGAACACAAATTTTCATACGTAAGCGGTCATCCATCCAAGTAATGCCCAAGCATACGATGGGTGTTCGTTCGCGTGCGTCCTTGGGGGTGAGTTGCGTTAAATGGGGTTTGGAGCGAGTTCCGCTCAATGGGGTATATAATAATTGCCTATGTATATAATTTAATTAACAAATGCACGATGACAGAATCAATCGACGAACGAATAAATTTATTATTTTTTCCATCTGTCTTGCGTGCATAACTGCGCTTTGAATATTCTCTTCTATCGCTCTCTCTTTTCTCATTCTATCTCTGTCGTATCCGATCTTGAGTACAGCAGCGCCAGCGGATATTTCCGTAAAAATTTTCGCTGATTCCATAGCCCGCGTCCACAGTACAGCGTTCGGGCTCCTGTACTCTAGTCTCCATGCTGAGCACGTTCATGTGCGGACGAAGGCTTCGAGGGAAAAAGCAATCTGAGCACGACTCGCGCGTGACTTCACCCGACGGCACGCGGGAGGCTTTTAGATGATTTCATTGATTGTTTAGCGTTTGATTCTCTACGTTATTAACGTATACAAAAAAATGTATCGGGCACTCTGATCGCTTATTTTTTAGTTTATACGTTAATTTAAATATAATAATAAATCTAAATTACAATTTATTTATCGTATTTAAAATTATTTACGCTTTACTCACACCCGTCCTTATGCCAAATAAATTATAATGCATAAAAGTAAGCGGAAATATATTTATATTCGAGTATGTGGCTTCCGGATGGAGGCCGTGTTGAGGATCAGCGTTGTGCCGACGTTTCGCAAACGTTACAGTCTGCATCATCAGGGCTGAGAGCTCCGATACCGGAGCAGTATCGGAGCTCTCAGCCCTGATGATGCAGACTGTAACGTTTGCGAAACGTCGGCACAACGCTGATCCTCAACACGGCCTCCATCCGGAAGCCACATACTCTTCTCATTACATAAAGAGCCGTGAAAGCCTTAAAACTAAAAATATTTATATTCGTATTATTATATTAATTCTCATACTTTCATCAAGCGATAAAGCATTATCTCCAAAAACAAGCGAATCATCCATCCGGCCGCGAATCGTAAGTACCAGAAAGTGCACATATTCTCCAAGCGATGAGATGGTCCTGTTGGTAGCATCCCTGGCTTCGGTCCCTAGTGCAAATTTTTCTCCAAATTTTTCATAATTTCTCATACTTTAGACGTATTTGAGATTTTCGGAGGAAAAATGATTTAAAACAGATTCAAGTTCTGGTCTATTTCCCAAAAACACATTTTTTTTACTGAAAATTCACCATATGCCATTTTTTTCCCGGAAATTTCTCTTTTTCCTATGACCTGAGTGAACGGCTGCGGAGATATTTGGAGAAAAGTTAAAGATGAGAAGAAATGAGATTTTCGTAAAAAAAACTTATTATTATTTTTTCCAGAAATTTCCCTTTTTCCTATTACCTAATTGAACGGCTGCGAAGATAGTCGGAGAAAATTCAAAGATGAAAAAATGAGATTTTCGTAAAAAGAACATGTTATTATTTTTTTTCCGGAACTTTTTCTTTTTCCTATTAACCGGTGCGATGGTCTAGTGGTGAGCGTTCGAATCCCAGTCGCGTACAGTTCGTCGTGAAATGTTTTTCTTCGGCATTTCGCGGCGAAATAAGACTAGTTCCACAACTGGGGGCGAACTCGATGACCGGCTGTATTGGTGTAGGTTTTCCGCAGTTTCCCTATACCCATGACAGAAATGTCATGATGAATATAATACAGAAGGGAAAGTCGGCTACGGCCGCAAGAGGGGGGAACAGGGAGAAAGATGGAGAAAAAAGGGGTAAAAAACAGTAGAGGGAAGAAACGGGCACATTGAGGGGAAAGAATAGGTAACAAACGCGAAAAGCGTGTACCTAAGGAAAAAAACAATAACAAAAAATGAGATTTTCGTAAAAAAAACTTATTACATTTTTTTATCCCTCATAATTCTGAGAAATAATGAATTTCCGAAATTTTTGCAAACATTATTTTCCTTAAGGCGTAACGCCACTGTAACGGCCTGCTACAAAGCGTTTTAGACAAATAATACTTGGGGTAATTATTAAGCATATATTGAAGTATATTGCAAAAAAATGTTATGATAAAAGATTACAAAATGGCGACACTGCAGCAAATTCTTCCGAGGCATGTTGAACTTAAGGTGCTCTACGGCACGCAGTATAACTTGTGCCAATTTTAATCTGGACAAAATATTTTTTTAAATTAAATCTAGATGAGTGTAGCTAGTGAACCACGTAGGGGATTTTAGAAATATTGATTTTTGAGTAATTGCCGAGTATTTGACTGAATATGTTTTTTAAGTGAATGAATTTTTTTTAAGACATTTATTTGTTAATAAATATTGTTTAAACTAACTTATCGAAAATCCCCTACGTGGTTCAGTAGCTACATTCATGTAGACTTAATAAAACAAAATTCTTGTTTTTAGATTAAAATTGGCACAGTTATCTGCGTGCCGCAGAGGTTCGGCATGCTTCGGTAGAATTGGTACAGTGTCGCCATTTTGTAATATTTTCGGATAAATATTTCTAACAATATACTTTAATATATGCTCAACAAATACCGCAAGTATTATTTGTTTATCACATTTTCTTCCGCCAAAAAAAATATTTAAAAATATGCTTCCTATAAGGCCGTTACAGTGGTGGTACCCCTTAAAGTCTTCATATAATTTGCGAGATTTTCCCGTGATCGTAATTAAAATGATGAAATATTCGGAAAAATTCGGAGAAACTCGGATGTTTGCGTAAACATAATTGTCCGCAAAACTCCGAATTCTTTATATATGTTCCAATTCATAGAAAAATTCGGGAAAAATTTTCCGAAAAATATCGGAGTTTTTCAGAAAAAAAATGTGCACTAGGGGCGCGGGATCGTTCCCCGCGCTCAGTGCTTTTTTAAATTATTATTACTATTAAGTCTTATTTGATCAGTTATTTTTATTAGTTTGTACGTTAATTCTAATATGATAATAAATATAAATTACAACTTATTTATGTTCTAAAAAATAGCGCCTTATTCACACCCGTCCCTATGCCAAATAAATTGTAATTCATAAAAGTAAGCGGAAATATATTTATATATTATAAATATATTTATAATATATAAATATATTTATAATATATAAATATAGTAAGCGGAAATATATTTATATATATTTATATCATATTCATTCTCATATACTTTCATCAAGCGATAAAGCATTACCGGAATGCTTTATCGCTTGATGAAAGTATATGAGAATGAATATAATAATACGAATATAAATGTATTTCCGATCATATACTTTCATCAAGCGATGAAGCATTATCATAATGCTTTATCTCTTGATGAAAGTATATGAGAATAAATATAATAATACGAATATAAATATATTTCCGCTTACTTTGAGCGTGACGGATTAACGATGCTTACGGTCCGGGTTCAATGCCCGGTGAACCAACTTTTTTTTTTCTACTTCATTTTACATTCAGAAAATGTCGAACTTACTCTCGCTTTAGCTATTTTCGGCTGTTCAGGCATTATTTATGATATTTAATTCGTATATGCTTAATAAAAAAAACAAGACCTTGATATCGGGGATCGAACCCGCGTCGTCTACACTCAGATCCCGCACGCTGATATCTCAACCGCGGGCTCTTGTGACTGCAAACCTGCCTTACGTATACAGTAGAATCTCGATTATCCAAACCAATTGGGACCGAGAATAGTTCGGATAATCGAAACGTGGGTTTTTTGGGGCGAGATTATCAACAACACCTTTTTACATAAAAACAGTACATAAATATATATTAAATTTGGCATTTATATTAATGTTGAAATATATATATATATATATATATATATATATAGATACAGGGTGGCCGGAACATTGACGTCCAAAAATAAAATGTAGGTCCCCAAGAATGCGCCAGACTCTCAGCTTTCATAATCATTAAAAAAAATAGTACTTAATAGGGCTACTTTGGCTACAATTGACCTTCAAAGAGGTGGAAAATTCTTAAAATTAGCCATCTGATTAAAACAAATTTTCCCATTTTATCATTCCTAAGGTTATTTATTTTGTTAACTAATGAAAAATGACTGCAGGGAAAGCTAAGATTTAAACATGTGGAGGTTTGTTTTTTTAGTTTAATTGAAGTTTAATGAATTTTGCGCGATCCGTTCTCGTGGATTAGGTAAAAAGTTGCGCCCTCGTTTACGCGATCCGTTCTTGTTACGAGAACGGATGGTGCAAAATTCATTTAACTTAAATTAAACTAAAAAAATAAACCTCCAAATGTTTAAGTCTTAGCTTTCCTGCAGTCATTTTTGGTTAGTTAACAAACTAAATAACCTTAGGAATGATAAAATAAGCAATTTTTTAATTTTATTCAGATGGCTAATTTTAAGAATTTTCTACCTTGCTGTCTTTGAAGGTTAATTGTAGCCAAAGTAGCCCTATTAAGTACTGCTTTTTTTTTTAATGATTATGATAGCTGAGAGTCTGGCGCATTCTTGAGGCCTAATTAGGAACCATGAAGTCGCCTGTTTAGATTTTAAATTTGAATTTGAAAATTTAAGTAATAATTTACCGAACGTACATTTTTCACATTAGACCAACATTTTTATAACTTTCATCACAGTTACGAAGCTGATTATTTTATGCATAAAAGTACTGCTCATGAAGATTCAGTTGCAAAAAAAAATCTCGACAAAGTCTTCGACTTTTTTTAGATTTTTTTTTTTAATTGGTCAGGTTGAAAATTCTCAAACATTCAGAAAAAAAATCATAACTCGAAAACTATGTGAAGTCGCAGGACATGTGTGTGTGTGTGTGCGTGTGCGCGTGCGCGTGTGCGTGTGCGTGCGTGCGGACGTGTGCGTGCGTGCGTGTGCGTGCGTGCGTGCGCGCGTGTGTGTGTGTGTGTGTGGGTGTTAAACACCTGAAAAAAGTCTGAATGCCTGAAAGCCTGAATGCCTTTTTAAATATATTTTTTCTAAAATCGTCCATTTTTAATTGACGAACAGCTGTAACGCGTTTTTGAGCGTCTAAGTCTCGTAGCCGTTTGAGAAGGAGAAGGTGCGTTGAGTTGCTCATTGTTGCTCACGGCGGTGGCAGCGAGCAACAATGTATCTTTCGCGCCAACGTTCGGATAATTGAGCGTTCGGATGATCGAGGTTCGGATAATCGAGGTTCTACTGTTCACACTTATCCAACCTTAAAAAAAATCGCTGCAGGACCAATTGCATATTATTTTTATGACCCCAAAGTATTTTTGAAGCCAAAAGAAAACGTTTTTTCCAAATTCCTAGAATGGTGTTATCCCTTAAAGAAAAGAAATTGATTTTTTGATCGTTGTAAATGTATAACCCCTCTTAAAGACTTCAAAAGAATCTCGTACGTGTTACTGCAAATCAGCAGAAAATTATGAAGCAACTCGTCTACTTCTTTGATGTTCGCTATTTCGGTGTTCGCTATTTTGGACCATCGCTCGTTTGCCTATCTGAGATAATAACTTTCGAAGTTTGTATTCTCGACATATGGCTTTTTGCTATAGATGGTATTACCAATATTAGATACCTACTTGTTTCTATTTCGGACATGTGAATGTTCTAGATTGTTTAAATCTGTATTTGTATGACTCAAACTGCAGACAATCTGAATACCCGGCCTCGAATAAATGCGCTCACATAAATAATCCTTTGGTGTAATAGTTATTCAATTTCGTGATCGGTCGAAGGATAAAATTTCGAATAATTTACAGTTCATTATTTTGAGTTTATAATTCTGTCATTTCGAAATCTTTATCGTTTTATATTTGGCTTTTCAAAGTTTTGACCCCCACCCCAATGTGAAATGTGTTTTGAAAAAATGCCGATCGAGAAAGAGTCAGTTCTCTTCGAGCCTTTCTCGATCGTTACGCAACTTTTCTTCAACAATTTTTTCAATTAAATTTTTAACGGGAAAAGTAAAAACTCATTTACGTTGTGGCGGAAACATTAATTTTTTTGTCATATTATCCAAGACTGTTTTGACCAAAATTTGGAACACCCGCTCATTTTGAGCAATTTCAACGTGCGTCCGGCGGGGCGATCGACTGCGGGTTCGGTCGCGTCGTCGTTGGATAAGTCGGAAAAAAGTGCCAAAACAATCTAGAAAGAGAAGAAACTTCGAGAAAACGTTCCGTCTTTCTTGATCGTTTCGGCATTTTTTTCAACACATTTCACATTGGATACGTGTCTATGCCTAAGACAACTTTGCGGTCATAAAAGCCTCGTGGCTAAGATATCAGCGTCCGAGCTCTGAGTACGGACGGCGCGAGTTCGATCCCCCGTAGCAACATTTTCTTTGTTAAACATATATGAATTAAATATAATAAATAATGCCTGGACAGGCGAGAGTAGCTAAAGCGAGAGTAAGTTCCAAATTTTCTGAATATAAAATGAAGAAAAAAAAATTGATTCACCGGGCATTGAACCCGGACCGTAAGCAACGTAATCCGTCACGCTGCCAACTCATCCACAGCACTTATTGCAGATAGAGAAACATTTATGATACACTCTTATCCATGTTTACTGTTGAAAAAAATGCCGAAACGATCGCGGCAAAGGCTCAAGATTTCTTTTTGAACCTTCCACGGTCGTTTCGGTGTTTTATTTTTCAACGCGGTTCGTCGGTAATTTTTTAACCCGCATTTTCGGCATAAACGGGTAACCGAGAGAAAACAATGATCTCGATACATGTTTTTCACTTTGAAATTAATTTAATGCATATTCCAATCCGCAGTACGGCCACACATATATGTTGAGCTCGATCGGACGGAAAACCTCGCTCCGTTCGCCTGTCGAGCGAGCGCGATTTGCGAGGGGCAGAGACTTTTCCTCCACCGAGCTACCCATTCATGTTCACGCTGCTGCGATACCGACTTGAGCGGTGATCACGGACTCGCGCGGCTACAAGGGAATGTGCAACCTCGACAGAGGCGATGATCACGAAATCATACTCCCGAACTCACCGCCGCAATTTAGCGCCATTTACGAGGCACACCGAAAAGAGGATGTGCATCCCCCTAATAATCTCTGCTCGCTCTCTTGCAGATTCCAATGATAACAGCAGCGGCGGTCGAGTGATCTAAGGTACGTGCTCGTTATGCCGGGGAGCCCCGGATTTAAATCGATCTGTTTTCGGTCCTACTCTCTCTATCATTTCCATCTCACTCGTTCCATCTCTTTTCAGTATGCTCTCAGCGATTTCTTCCAAGGAACGTGATACGCAGTACAGAATTATATTGCTACTTTGCTTACATTTGTCAGTGAATTGACAGGCCTCGGACGTATTCGCGATTGTTAATACTGAATATCAATTTAACTAATTAATTAATCGTGTATCGTGAAAATAATTAACAATGTCATCAACTTGCAGATGTGCCTATAATGGATGCAAAAATGTTCCCAAGACGAGTCCCAAGCTGGGCTTCCATCGTTTCCCCAACAACGACACGTATAAAAATTCAAACATTTTTTCAGTTTTTCCACGTATAGTTTCTATTTAACAGTAATTAAGATGAAGAAAATGCAAATTTCAGAGAATTACGGGCATTAGCAAAAAAAAAACGTGTCACGCAAAAATTCGGCCAAATTTGGATAAAAAAGTCGTTTTTCTCTAAGTTTTCAAAAACAATTCTCGTCAAGTAGAAAGTAGCAATATTATCAATATTTCTACCAAGTTTCGACTCGATCGGCTTAAGAGTTTTTGAGTAATCCTGCAACAATTAAAAAAATGCAATCATGGAAAAAACGGGTTTGAAGTTTATGCCCACTCCGAATGAGAGCGGTGAGGCACAGCGTTCACAGACTGTAACGTTCGAAGTTTCTCGAATTTCACTTTCAAACTGCCGGAAAATATTCTACATATACGGGGTGTATCGTAAATCCTAGTTTTCCGTTCGTGAGCATGTATTCCGCGTTTCAAAATTGCATACGAACTGGCGCAGTGGTGAATCTCATCCGCAAGGATCTGCGATCGTTCCTGTCTGATGCCAAAGTCACCACTGTCAAGCGGCTCTCAAAGGTGCTCACGAAGGACGGAAATTTGAAGGCGAATGTCGTGTTGGCGTGCAAGTTTGCTACAATGAAAAATGGCGACGTGACTGAAGAAACGAAATATTTCAACGCACGCAACGAAGCGATTCTCGCATCTACGGACATTCAGAAGTGGTTCGACGAGAATGTGACGGATCGTCTCCTGGTCGACGTCGAAGACTTTCAAGAACGCGATTCTGGCTGGTCGATGCGTGAAATCATCAACTTGATGGTCAACATCAACCACTACGTGTCACTGCGTGGAGGCTTCTCAACGTACGTCGATCTTCCGCAGGATATACGGGGGAAGAAGGCTGTTGTGAATGTGAAGAACAGAGATGAATTCTGCTTCTTGTGGGCTGTGACGGCAGCACTCTATCCGGCCGAAAATCACGTTGATCGCACAAGTTCGTATCCCAACTTCAAAACAGTGTTGAAATATACGGTATACATCTTCAATTGCATTGAAAGACATTTGTACATTTGAAAAAATGAATAATTTAACGATTAATGTGTATAGTGTGGTTGGTAGAAAAAGTGAAGTAGTTCCGCTATACATAAGTAAAAATAAGTCAGATAGGTCTACTATACACCTCCTTATTATGGAGGGGAATATCGGTGTGGCCGTGGATGGGGAAGATAATTTCCAACCAGTCTACCACTTTGCTTGGATCCGCAATGTGTCACGTTTGCTAAGTACCCAAGTAACAAAACGTGATCAGCATACCTGGTTCTGCGATAACTGCTTGAATCACTTCTATTTTCAAAGATCGTTCGAAAATCACAAACACGATTGCATGAGCATAAATAAAACAAAAATGATTTTACCAACCGACGGAAACAAAATTTTGAATTTCAAAAATTATCGGTACAAAAAAGATGTGTCGTTTCTCGTGTACGCTGATCTCGAATGCCTTCTCGAATCAACCGGAAATGAGCTACAGTGTCAATAGCATGTCCCATACAGTGCTGCGTATTACTTAAAATGTGCCTTTAACGATTCGCTCTCAAAATTCGCAGGTAAACGTTGATCCGATTGTATCGAGTGGTTCATCGACCAATTGCATAAAATCGCAAAAAAAGTCGACTCTCATTTGGTCAATATTGTGCCGATGAAACCACTCACATCGGATGAAAAAATACAATACGAAAATGTCACACATTGTCATATTTGCGAAAAATCGTTCACCTCCACCGATGTAAAGCACCGTGATCATTGCCCTTTCACAGGTAAATTTCGCGGTGCTGCGCATCATGGTTGTACTTTGAATTATACAAAATCCCACAGTATCCCGATAGTCTTTCACAATCTTTCCGGCTATGACTCGCACTTTTTAATAAAATCATTGGCAACACAATTCAACGGCACAGTCAAAATTCTTCCCATAAACAAAGAGCGATATATTTCATTTACGAAATCCGTTAACGGTACAAATATCAATTTACGTTTTATCGATTCCTTCAGGTTCATGGCTAGCAGTCTTGAAAAACTGGCCTCATACCTGACGGATGATGATAAATCGATCACACGCAAGCACTGCAATAGTGCAGAGGAATTCTAATTGCTCACGAGAAAGGGAGTTTTCCCTTATGAGTATGTGGACTCGTGGGCGAAACTCGACGAAGAGAAGTTGCCAGCGAAAGAACATTTTTATTCAAAATTAAACAACGAACACATTTCCGAGCATGATTACGAGCATGCTAAGAACATTTGGAATGCTTTTAACATTACATCATTGGGCGAATATTCCGATTTATATTTGAAAATAGATGTCTTGTTATTGGCCGACATATATGAAAATTTTCGGCGCAACTGCTCCTCGACGGACATGCTGGATCCTCTGCATTGTTTTACAGCTCCGGGACTTGCCTTTGATGCGATGCTCAAATGTACCAAGGTTGAGCTTGAACTCCTCACGGACCCTGAAGTGCTTCTGCTTATCGAGAAAGGCATTCGAGGTGGCGTGTCGCAATACTCGAATCGATATGCTTATGCAAACAATCGATATATGGGTACAGATTTCGATCCGAGCAAAGAGGAATCTTATCTAATGTACTTTGACGCGAATAATTTGTACGGTGCAGCTATGTCCGGTATTTACTAGTTGGTTCTTTCGAATGGGATCACGAGCCGACAAATGTGCTTGATATTCCCGATGACTCGCCCACAGGATATATCCTCGAAGTAGATTTGGAATATCCTGAGGAGCGTTTCGAGTCGCACAAAGATCTCCCCCTTTGTCCCGAGCACAATGTACCGCCTGGCAGTAAAAATTCAAAATTGATGACGACGTTTTTGCCAAAAGATAAATACGTTATTCATTATAAAAATTTGAAACAATGCTTGAATTTGGGAATGGAATTGACAAAAATTCACAGAGTCTTGAGGTTTAAACAAGCTCCCTGGCTCAAGACATACATCGATCTTAACACGAAATTACGGAAAAAATCAACGAATGAATTTGAAGAGAATTTTTTCAAATTGATGAATAACGCGGTATTCGGAAAAACCATGGAAAATGTAAAGAAACAGAAAGATGTGAAACTCGTGACAAAGTGGGAAGGTCGATACGGTGCAAAGGCTCTCATTGCGAAACCCAACTTCCATAGCTGCACCGTATTCGATAATGATATCGTCATAACTGAAATGAATCGTGTCAAAGTACATTTCAATAAGCCCATTTACGTTGGATTTTGTGTTCTCGATCTATCGAAAACCTACATTTACGATTTTCACTATAATTATATTAAGAAGACCTTTGACTGTCACGCAAAATTAATGTACACGGACACCCACAGCCTCTTGTACCATTTTAACGTTCTCGATATATACGATTATGTAAAGCGCGATGTACATAGATTTGATACTTCCGATTATCCAGCGAGCCATAGTTATGACATACCCTTGTTAAATAAGAAAGTTCTCGGCCTAATGAAAGATGAAATGAATGGGAAAATAATGAAGGAATTTGTAGGCTTACGAGCAAAATTGTACGCGTTCAAAGTTTTCGATGAAGAAAAGGATAAAAAACGAGCCAAGGGTATGAAACAATCCACGTTAAGAACAATCACATTCGAAGATTATAAAAAATGTTTATTTGATCAGCAGAATGTAGTGAAAGACGAGTATTTGATTCGAAGCGAAAAACACCACGTCCATACCATTAAGCAAACAAAATTAGCATTAAGTTGGCCTGACGATAAGCGTATTATTTTAGCTGATACTACGGATACGGTCCCATGGGGATACAAAAGATAAAAAAATCACATGTATATATATTTGATTGCCTTTATTTGAAAAACCTCTACAAATCCTCCTCATCTATCCAACTGTTGTGTGAATTGTCGAAACCTAGCCATTTCACTAGCAGTTGATTACCACGTTTTCGCCCAATTTTTTCCACAAGGTAAATGTCCGGATGTCTGACTGGAGTGAGTTCTTCCTGATAGAAACCACCTTCGATCGACTGACCCGGATAATCCATAAGCTTGTACGTTACAGGGTCGGTATTTCGTATGTCGTTTATGGTGAAAATTTCAGTCGTCCAATTTGGTGTATAGCCTTTCCCAAAAACGTGTTTGTACATGGTGATTCGAACTTTATCGCCAATTTTGAACTTTATCTTTCGCGTACGATTGACACGATAATTTCCATAAATATGGCGAAGAATCTTTTCCTCATTCTTAGCGGTGACATCCTTCGGTTTCATTTTTATCGTACGATGTTTGCTGCTGTTATAGCTTGACATCAATTTCGGTAAAATATCGATCCATTTGTACGAGCCTCGCAGACTAAATTGTTTCCACATGCGGGTCTTCGAAGTGCGATTGAAACGCTCACATATATACGCTTTCATGTTATTAAATGTCGAATATAATTCAATACGATACTGTCGTAAGAGAGCTCTGAAGTAGCTGTTACAAATTTCTTTGGTACGATCGACGTGTAATTTTTGCGGTACACGACCCTTCGCGAGGACGGATTTCTACTTTTTAATAAATACTTTTTTAAAATACTTTTTACCGGTACAACCCAGACAAATTTGGAAAATATATCGATAATCGTTAGCAAGAATTTGTATCCATTGTTGAATGATGCGTACGCCGACATGTCCACAAGATCCGCCTGCCATATTTCATTCAATCTGCGAATATTCACATGACGGCGAGGGTAATTTCGTCTAGCGGGTCTATGAAGCTCCTCCACCACCAGCGTCTTCTTCTCGTTCATGTTTTATTCCTCGAGTGCTCGCAAACGTTCATCCAAGAGGGACAACACTTGGGAATTGCGCAATGCCAATTCGTGTCCGGCTACGCGGTTTGTGTCGATTCGTTTCAGCTGTTCGTCGATCCTTGTCTGAAGGCTTTGTATCATCAACGAGTTGCTATTTTCATTGTCAGTTTTTTCCAATGCTCTCAGTTTTCCTTCCGAATGTGCAATGAGCTCGGAATTGCGGAGCGTCAATTCTTCTAGTGTCTCATAATTAGCCCGTTGATTGTTCACATTTTTACGACAATCAGACTGGAGAGCTCGGATCATTATTTCATGATCATCCAATTGGTTTCGCATAGACGATGTAACTGTATTTACGAGACGCACTTCTTGTTTAACAATATTTTGCATTAACCGTACAGTAACAGCATCATTCTCGTGTATGGGTTCAGCAAGATTGGATAATCTCTTATTGTCTATGTGATATTGGCTATCGAACGTAATTTTAAATCCATCACCAGGAGGACTACGGCTCCCCCGAGGACCGCTTTCACCCTTACTCGATAATTCTGGTCCAAACAAGTCAACGCTCATGGTGTAAATGAACGAGAGTAGCGCGCGCACTGGCCTAATAAATAATTCGAGCTTTACGCAATTCCTCAATAATGGAAATTATTTCATTGGTGTGAGTTGTGTTACCGGCAGCTTGGGATGCGAGAAGAAGACGCAATCTATCGACCAACTCATTAGGATCGTCCCAATAAATGTAATCTATATGTTTCTTCGGGGTAATCATGTAGCGTGGTAGAGCTTTATCAGTTTTTTATTTTCGTGATGAAAGAATATTCATGATACTTTCTTTGTACTTGGTGGTATCTGTGCGGATGCGTTTGTTGGGTTTATAGAACTTTCGATGCGCATTCGTGTTTATGATAATTGCACCATAATTATCCATATCTTCTGAAGTTATGATCTGTCTATTCGGCGACTTTCTAAATATCAATTCGAGCAAACCAGGGGAGAGTTCGTAAGTATTGTTCTGCACTGAGATAAGCTTGTCGTCAAAAGTCACCGGTGAATCGCCGATCTTCAAAACACCAACCGCCAATTTTCGAACACCGTATAAGGTATCCATTTATTTTCCTTCAGTCGTTCCAAACATTTGCAGATACTGCTGGATAAGTGATTCGCTCGGAGAATCGGATTGCGCAACAGATGAATCCTTCTCGGATGATGTATGTGGTTCTTGTCCATGGACTTCTTCGTCGGATGTTTCATGTGCAACAGATGAATCCTCCCCCGATAATGAATGTGATACATGCTGATCATCATCATCATACGCAGTTCTGAATGTGCTATCAAAATCCCTTTCTTCCTTCAGGGCTGGTTGCTCATTTTTCAGTTTTTCCTTCTCAATATTTCCAGCGTTACCGATTGATTGGCAATTTTACGGAGAGGAGTCACTACGGGTCTGAAAACTTCATCCATGACCCGTTCCGTGGTCTCTCTGCCTAATTTTATAAGTTTATGCTTTCGTCGAATCGCATGACTGGCGTTTGCGATTTTTCGCCAAACGTTTATTTCCTCGTTGAATTTTGCGCTCTGCATATCGATACCATTAAGCTACCACACACTGACTGTTCTCATCTTCCTGATGCTTGTATATTTATAAAGCAATCGAACCCTCTTCGATATCGACCAGCATTCAAGTCTCTGTCCTTGTCGATCACTACGAAAGAATAGTTACCCTCGTTCTAGCATGCCGAACACAAATCTGTGAATTGCACGTATTACATATCAGTGTTCACATGCTCGTCATAGATATGCCGCAAATTCATTTCATCTTGGTGGAAAAGTACTATGCGATTGGTATTATCTCGAACTAGGTGTTTGGGGATACGAGCGTATGTCTGACAGAGATAGAACGAGTCAACATCCCAATGTCGACCCATGCAAAAAAAGCTCTCATGTTGTCCTGCTTCGCACAGGCGATTGCATCGAAAATCATCACGGAATTTGGTCGACTGTCTTCAGGTTTGATTACTTGCTCGTGATCTTCGAAAGGGAAATACCCTATACCTTTCACAGATTCGAGTAAATGATTGAGGAGTCTGTACTTTGGCTGATTCAACGATTTCGAGTACAGATAAACATTTTCGAACCTCAAACTATTAGGGTGGGTTATGAGGGTAAGAAGAGCATTGGTTATACCACAATTGGAAGGACCACAAATCACTGCACGCACACTGTTTGGTAGCAAAGGTCCATGGCGTCGTTTTTTCTCCTCTCGCTGTGCAAGCTCATCGAAATTCATGACCGACATTTTATCAGGTTGTGCCTTGAACCTCATCTTGATCACGACTAATGAGGATGTGTATAACTAGGATGCTTAGAAAGGCATCTCTCTCAGTTGTCAACGAGCTTTCGATACACACACGCATCAAGAATGAGCAATCGAGACGATACGAGAAATCCCATAACTCAGAGTTTGAAGAAATTCGCTCGAGAACAATATTTTTGCGGATCCAAGAACGCTGACCAGAAAGTTGAAAAAATTAGGGGGAGTGAGGCATTTTCGGGGAACGTTCATTCTGGCAAATACGGTGCTGTTGGCGATACGAAGAAAAAAAAAGTATAAATAGGCTATACGTGAACGGAATCTCCTCAGTCAAAACTTGACGAGGATCATGGTCGTTCGCATGAAGAAGAAACGTGGCAGAGGATTTGTCAACGATTTGATCAATAATCTCCCTTTTAAGCTACATATACCGGGCTATCAGTACTGTGGCCCTGGCAGGAAATTGGCAAAGACATTCGCATGAGGTGATCGTGGTATAAATCCGTTGGACGCTGCTTACAAGGACCACGATATAGCTTACTCGAAGAATCGTTAAAAAAGTGCTTGCGGAAAAAGCCTGGCAAAGAGTTATTGCAAAAGACGCTGATATTGGAGAAAAAGCAGCGGCTTGGGGTATAGCGAATACAATGAAAGCCAAAACAAAGCTCGATAAGGGTGTGAAGAGAGAGCTCGGTATGGAACGGATGCATGGGGAAAGAAAGACGAAGATGACGCTGAGACAGGTTATCAATGTAGCCAAAGCATCAATGGGTGGTGTGAATCCTATCAAATCGGCCCTCAAGGGTGCACGTGACGCAGTGAAAAAGGTCGGTGGAAGAGGCAAAATTAAATCACCTCGCGTCCTACCGGTGCCAGTGAAAATTGGCCGCTTTCTGCCATTTCTTGTGCCTATTCTCGCCGGGTTGAGTGCCACCGAAGCTCTCGCCGGTGGTGCGGCGGGCATAGCGAAAGCCGTGAACGATGCAAGCGCCACCAAACGTCAATTGAACGAAACTAAACGACACAATAAGACAATCGAGGCTATTGCGTTGGGCAAGGGACTTTACCTGAAACTCTACAAGAACGGCATGGGTTTGCATCTACGCCCCTACTCGCCAAAAAAAAAACATAAAGCTACCACACCGAGCACGCACTGATTTCGATCTAATGAAGTATACAAAAGCCATGAAAATTCCTCATTTTCGCGGAATTTTCATGAGAAACGAATTGCCCAAGAGTGGACCGCGAAATTGCGAATCGGCTATTGTAAATCTCGATGATAAGAATGGTCTAGACACATATTGGGTTGCATACAAAAAAATCAACGATAATGCCATGTACTTTTACAGCTTTGGTAATCTTCAACCACCTCAAGATTTGCTGAAATTTTTCGGTGCTGGTAGCACTATCAAATACAATCATCAAAAATATCAGGACTATGGTACTGTCATATGCGGTCACTTGTGTTTAAAATTTCTACGTGGATATCTATCAAACGGTTCCCATGTATCATGAAGCATCAGCTGAACGTTAACTATCATGGGTAATTCTTCCACGTTAACACTTTCGGAGGCGAGCTTTGCTCTGGGAGCTCACTATTTTCCGCCTATCGAACTATCACCATTCAAACATTATACCCTCGGACTCCTCGAACTGCTCACATTCAACTCCATACCGAACATCGATGTGGGCAACAATAAATTCTACGTGGGACAGGAAATCGTCACCATACCGACCGGGAGCCATGAAATTGAGGATATCGAGCATTATTTACAGACCACACTGTCTAGCAAAAGTATCTCCATCAACCTGAAACCAGACAACAATACTCTGTGCAGCGAGATCGAGTGCAATCAGCAGAACAATTTTATGCCTGAGGATTCCATCCGTCGACTGTTGGGATTCACAGCACGCAAACTGGAAGCCAATATCACGTACAATTTCGAATTACCCGTGGCCATTCTCAAAATCAATTCCTTCACACACCATTAGTACACACCATCCATGAATTTATGCTGCTGCTGTATTGTAATTGCTTGCTTCGCACCATGGAATAATAAATCCTGACTATATAAAAACCAATTATCTTCGACGAGTCTATCGCCCACTACGAGACTCATGCGCATCAATGTTCGTGCCGGCAACCTTCAATAACAACGATGAAATTCGCATTTCCGTTCAACATCAAGACTTGTGCTTGCTTCCGAGTAAAAGCTCATTGCACGCACTTGGAAAATTAACGAAAATAGATGGAACTCCGGTCGAACACACACGACTCGTTGATAATGCCATCTGTCATTTGTTTGAAGAAATACGTTACGAGCTAAACACTATTGAGATCGATCGTAGCAAAAGCTCTGGTCTCGCGACACTCATGAAAAGTTACGTATCGCAGAGTTCTGGGCGATACGTAACTCTGATGGAAAATGCTGGCTGGCTTGACACAGATACTACTACAACATTGACAGATAACAGCGGATATTTTGATCTTTTGATGCCGCTCAATCTCATTCTCGGATTTGCCGAGAATTACAATCGAATTGTCATCAATTCTAAACACGAGCTGATTCTTACGAGATCGAACAACGACGTGAATGCCATTGTACACATCGCAGATGGGGCTGCTGCTGCTGAACAATTCAAGATCTCATTGCTCAAAATTGAATGGATGATACCTTACATCAGAGTATCGGATCAACGAAAAGTTCAGTTGCTGAATTACATTGCCAAAGATCCATCCATCGCCATGAGTTTTCGTACATGGGAACTGTACGAGTATCCATTACTGCTGGCCACGTCGAAACACATCTGGGTCGTGATAACATCGACGCAACTTGAAAAACCTCGCTATGTCATTCTAGGATTTCAGACCGCGAGAAAGAATAATGTAAATAGAAATGCGAGTCACTTTGATCACTGTAATATTCGCGATGTTAAGCTGTTTTTGAACTCTCAATGTTATCCTTATGGTAATTTGAATCTCGACATTAATCACAATCAATATGCTCTGTTGTACGATATGTACGCAAATTTTCAAGCGTCTTATTATGGCAACGAGTCCGAACCATTGTTGAGCAAAGCCGATTTTATAAGATACGCCCCCCTCATTGTTATCGATTGTTCGAAACAAAACAAGTTCCTGAAATCAGGGCCAGTGGATAAACGTTTGGAATTTGAATCGGAAAATCCTTTCCCACCCCAAACATCCGCATACTGCGTGATTTGACATGATGGGATCGTTGAATATAATTCGATCAGTGGTAATGTTAAGAAATTGATGTAAAACAAAAATTATGTAAAAGGTTTTTTTCTAGGTGTAAGGTTTTTATGTGAATACAAAATCTGGTGAAACCCGATATTTATTTTTTTCTTATTTATTTCTTACATCGGGTATTATCTCCATAAACTCTTTCACATTCTCCACAATATTGTGCACGTTTCGAGTACGATCTATTACATCATTAACCGCTTCGTCCTCCTCTGAAAGCGTATTGCTCTCTATTTTGCGTTTTACTTGGATCAATTTTATGTTTAGTTCATCGATGTCATGATGTAGACTCTGCACATGTTTATCAATAATGCTAATTGATTCGTACAAAAATTTACACCCTGCACACATCTCTTGATTGCTCTCTCGTCTCACTTTTTTCACGTTCTCGTGAAAATCCAGTATATCGTTAATCAAGTCGTAGACAGCCTCTGGCGCAACATCTCCAAAATGCTTCCACAGCATCCTCGTAATCGCAGATGTATGATGGAAGACAGCGCAACTGCTGCATCTCGTCCGGAGTTAACTCGTTCATGACGACGACTCCAATGAATCGATGCTCTTATTGCTGTTGTTGTTGCTGCTGCTGTTGCTGCCGCTGTTGTCGGATGTTCAGTTGAAAGAGCCTTTTGAACAGACTATCGATGTCACTTTCCGATTAAATAAGTTTTTTCATTTCGGTAATGTCTTCCAGAAATAATTCAACTCGTGCTTTCAATATTTTCCGTTTGTAATCTCCAACGAATCGATGCTCTTATTGCTGTTGCTGCTGCTACTGCTGCTGCTGTTGTCGGATGTTCAGTTGAGAGAGCCTTTTGAACAGAATATCGATGTCACTTTTCGATTGAATGGGTTTTTTTATTTCGTTAATGTCTTCCAGAAATAATTTAACTCTCGCCTTCAATATTTTCCGTTTGTAATTGTGATCGTGCATTCAGCTATTACTCCAAGACAACTGATGGAGCATCGCAGAAGTCCGCCCTTTATATGCCCTCCACTCTCTAGAATATTCAAAGTCGCCATGGTATATTCTAGAACATCGTGTAACATAACTCCTCACAACGGGATACACACAATTATTATTAAGTCAACTGCATAGTTTATTATTTTATATATATATATATATATATATATATATATATATATTAGACTGATTAAAAAAAAAATTATCTTTTTTCCTTCTGGATTCTCGTGCTATTGTTGGGCACTAACAAAAGAAAATTTTTCAAAAAAGATGGGCGCGGTCACTCAATTTTTAGAGGTGGCTATCTCGACTTTTTTGTATTTGTATTTTTTTTAACGAACGTTTTGCATTTAAGCATAGTTATGGCTTCGGGTTACGGATAAAAATCACATCCAGCAGCTATTTCGTAACAAAAATAAACTCTAACAATTTGAAAAGATTGCAATATTCACAATTCAAATCCAGGTAGATCAATAATGGCGCCTATACTACTCTCGTTATTCATGTAGATTTATTTATACGCATTAACATTTCGCACTTTTTACGAAAAATTAAATTATAAGCTTTTATTCATAAATCATGTAATTACATTTTCAAAATGCTACACTTATATTATCTTCAAACTCATTTATATTTCTTCCCAGCCACTGTGCATAACATCGCGCATGCCACTGCGCATGTCACTGCGCATGTCACTGCGCATTTGTAAGTGGTGTTGTTTTTTTTCAATGTGACTCAATTAAAGACAATTTTAAACAATGGCTCGGAAAAACGAAGACAACACAATTTGGCTAATCGGCAAGGAAATTCCGAAAATAAGTACCCGTCATTTACCGTCAAATCGGAAAGGTTTAAGTTGGTTCTTTTACAAACATAACAGAGAAAAACTAACCATACGTCGAAGTGCACACGAAAGGATGAAAGAAGTTTTCGAACAATGGAAATATGCTGAAATTCCAACGTGTCGATTGAATAACGCAATCTTGAAATTAATAAAACTCCATCTAGTCTGGAAAAAACTTTTAAAAAACCGGGTTAAAAAGAATTTGCCGTCACAACGGAGAAATAATCGAAATGTGTGATGCAAAAATAATCGCTCAAGTTCGTTAACATATTGGGCAGAACGAAAATGTGCAACGTTGAACAGTTTGTCCAAATCTCTCTTAAATTTACGCTCCTTCAATATTTGTGACGGCAAATTCTTTTTAACCCGATTTTTTAAAAGTTTTTTCCAGACTAGATGGAGTTTTATTAATTTCATGATTGCGCTATTCAATCGACGCGTTGGAATTTCAGCACATTTCCATTGTTCGAAAACTTCTTTCATCGTTTCGTGTGCACTTCAACGTATGGTTAGTTTTTCTCTCTTATGTTTGTAAAAGAACAAACTCAAAACTTTCCGATTTGACGGTAAATGACGGGTACTTATTTTTGGAATTTTCTTGCTGATTAGCCAAATTGTGTTGTCTTCGTTTTTCCGAGCCATTGTTTAAAATTGTCTTCACTTGAGTCACATGGAAAAAAAATAACATCACTTACAAATGCGCTGCGCCAATACAAAATGGCGCCACGGACACGGTCTTACATACAGGTCTTGCAACTGAATCAAATATTGGTGGTGGGGGTGGTCGTCTTACTGTCGGCTCGTTAATTTCCTTGACCGCCGCTCGCATCGCTTCAATCAAATCATAGTCGAAACAGCGGAAGACGCATGTGGCAACACAACCTCACTTAATCGGCTACTATAAAGTTTTACATAACCGTTATTAAAAAAATCACGTGTTTTTTTATGACGGTGATATCGTGCGGATTTTTACATAATAATGACGACTAATCCGTGTGCGGTTCCAACGTGTGATACTGGACGTCAGTTAGTAAAGGAAAAACGTTCGGTGTTTCGGGTTCCGTCGAATATCGAACGTCGTCAAAAATGGATCACTGCAATTCCAGGAATTTCTCAGCTCATGCCTTCGCAATTCGTGTGTGAGAAACATTTTCTCCAACGATACATTCTAAGAAAGTGGGTAAAACATGACTTAAACGGTCGAGTTATCGCAGAGGTAAGTTGATTTTATCTTTTTTTATTTATGTCTATTTACTTGTCTAGCCGCTATGACAAGTTCGCAGCGCCGCTCTTGTGGCTATAAGCCAAAGCTTATTGCCGACATTAAGCGTACCACCCCCACCACCTTCGTTGCAAGACCTGTATGTAAGACCGTGGCCACGGATGCGCAGTGACTTGCGCAGTGGTATGCGCAGTGGCATACGCGATGTTATGCACAGTGGCTGGGAAGAAATATAAATGAGTTTGAAGATAATATAAGTGTAGCATTTTGAAAATGTAAATATACGATTTATGAATAAAAGCTTATAATTTAATTTTTCGTAAAAAGTGCGAAATGTTAATGCGTATAAATAAATCTACATGAATAACGAGAGTAGTATAGACGCGATTATTGATCTACCTGGATTTGAATGGTGAATATTGCAATCTTTTCAAATTGTTAGAGTTTATTTTTGTTACGAAATAGCTGCTGGATGTGATTTTTATCCGTAACCCGAAGCCATAACTATGCTTAAATGCAATACGTTCATTAAAAAAAATCAAATACAAAAAAGTCGAGATAGCCACCTCTAAAAATTGAGTGACCGCGCCCATCTTTTTAGAGAAATTTTCTTTTATTAGTGCCCAACAATAGCACGAGAATCCTGAAGGAAAAAAAATATTTTTTTTGTTGAATCAGTCTAATATATATATATATATATATATATATATATATATATATATATATATATATATATATATATATTCAACGGAATAAACAAGCCCCGGATATCTGTTCTTGAAAATGCCCCCTCCCACTACATTCCATGCGGGGGAGGGGCCACACATACACACATACACACACACGCGCGCGCGCACGCACGCACGCACGCACATTAAATGAATTCATTTAATGCATATTCCAATCCGCAGTACGGCCACACATACACGTCGAGCTTTATCGGACGGAAAACGTCGCTCCGTTCGCCTGTCGAGTGAGCACGATCGGTGCGGGGTGGAGTCTTTTCCCCTAACCCAGCTATCCATTTGTGTTCCCAGATAGACAAGAGTACGATTCCCCTAGGGCACTCCACGGCGTGAACTCACCGTACCATTACCGTACTGTCACGGCGTACTATATCACGGCGTAATGTTACGGTACCGGTACGCCGTGCGATTCGAGCGAATCGTACATGAGCAGTACAGCGTAATGTTACCGTACCAATGCGCTGTGCGATTCGAGCGAATCGTACACGAGCACTACTAGTACCGTACCGGTACGGTAACAGTACGCCGTACGATTCGAGCGAATCGTATATGACTGATATGGCGTATTACATATTTATAAATACGCGTATGCAAGAGGAAGTGTTTTTAAAAGAATAATATTCTTTCATATAATTCCTTGAAAAAAGATATGAATATGCCATCTGCAACAGTTATTAAATAGGCACGGGAGGATAGCTTATTCCATCATCTTTCGCCGGTCTGTAGACATTGCGCCAAACCCGCCGGCGGAACACCACTTCGCTATAGTTTGCACCGAAGCCGCATTAGTGACAAATCGTAACGCCGCACGAGATTGCCAATAAAAAGTATAATTGTGCGCACAATATCAATTTTCGTCGCTTAACGAGAGAGATAATTTAAGTGAGAGAGTGTTCGATCGTGCGTTACCGGACGTGTGAAAAGGAAAACTTCAAGACATCCGAGGAATCTGCGAGATTCGACGGAAAGCGTTGCACCAAGTGCCATTTTGGATAAAAATGAACTTTTTTGACAGGGTAAGTTTTCCTTTTACGCAATTCTTTCCGCTTTGACTTTCACTCTTCTGCTTACCTCTTTTTTTCTCAAGGTAAATGCAGAAAATGATTTATTTCATGAAGAAATAAGTCTCCGTCGTTTTTTAAAATCGAAAACTGGGCATTTATTGTGAAAGAACAGTAGTTTCTGTTTTATTGGAAGTATTCGACTGTACGTCGAAATATTTATGTTTATTCGCAGTATTTGAATAAAACATAACAATAAATCGTTTGGCTCGAATTTTCGTTCAATAATGTTTCCAATTCCGCGTCCCGGTACACTCTCGGTCTTCCGCTGCTCCCTCGTCTCGTACTTTTCAAGGACGAAAATTTCGAACGCGTTTTGCTCAAAGCGTGTTTCTTTTTGCGACGTGGAATGTAACTCAAAAAGTAATGAACCAATCAACTTGACATTTCATACAGATATTCTTTAATTTAGTGGCCTTTGCACAAACCTGAAATATCGTAAAAATTGTTATAAATAGTGTTTTTAACGATTCGTTTGTAAAAAAGAAAAGTATTTTGTTTCTTGTCCTAAAATATTCATTTTTTTTATTTTTCACAAAATTAATATTATACTTTCAACTTTGATTAAAAGTTTTCACTGTTAATATCAATATAATTATTATTAGTATTAGGAGATATAAACAATTGAGGAGGTCATATTTTTCAGGCCCATTTTTTAACGCAAATGCGCGATGACCTTGGATATATAATGATATATATTTTTTTTGTAGATAATGTGTATTTTTTCCAGTCGATCCCGCAATCTACTTTTAGGCCGAGGTAATTGAGAAATGGAGAACGAGGAACGAGAAATCGGAGAACGAGGTGCCCTGAGAAGAGGAGTTCTTGAACAAATTGGAGTCGTGCGACTTGGATTTTACCGGTTTTAATTCGGATGACGATGTGGACGTGCTGGGCCTCGTGAACGTGGCGAACGGAGTGCCACCACTGCTAAGACAAGATCCCGACAATTATCACGTTGCTCGCACCAATTCCGTCATGTTCAAACTCGAGGCCGACAATCTTCGTATATGATGGAGACGAGAACGAGAATACCGAAACGCGTGGCACAATTGTATTGTGCCACCGCCAATGTGTGGCGGGTGGCGGCGGTTGAAATAAAGCGACAATTTCCGAAATCCTGTGCCTAATTGTTTCTAAAATATAACGAAGTTTCGCTGTGGAAATGAAAGCAAAAATTTCTGACAATCTGATATGAAATTGTAAAAGTAATAAAAATAAAAAATTGTCCCAATTCACTTTGTTTCTCAAATCAAAATCCATTTTCGCTTTGCAAAATAAAGCAAAAGTTTCTAAAAATCCAATTCTCAATTGTTAAAGTAATGAAAATGAAATTTCTTAAAATTATGACAATCTAAAGTTGTTA
Source organism: Ophion obscuratus (assembly GCA_964007375.1). Classification (NCBI taxonomy): domain Eukaryota; kingdom Metazoa; phylum Arthropoda; class Insecta; order Hymenoptera; family Ichneumonidae; genus Ophion; species Ophion obscuratus. The sequence continues at coordinate 55,716,866 of OZ023313.1, forward strand.
AAAACTGTACAAATGTCAAAAACCACACAATTAAAATACAGTAGAAACCGAAAAAGCAAAAATTGTAAATTCGCCTTGTTTTGAAAATTTCAGAAAATGTAATGCACATTTGTCAAATTTATTGCAATTCGCTTTGTTTTCTAATACAACACGAATTTTCGCTTTGGAAAACAAAGCGAACATTTCTAGAATTCAATGCTCAATGGAAAAGTTATAGAAACGAAAAATTGTTAAAATTGCGAAAATATAAAATTGTTGAAAATTGTATAAATTTAAAAACCAAAAAATGTATAAATCGTCAAAGCGGAATTGTAAGCAATCTGTAAGAAATTTTCGTGAATTGTAAGAATTTTTCGTAAATTGTAAGAAAAAGTTGTAAATTGTGAGAAATTTTCGTAAATTGTAAGCAAATTTCGTCAATTGTAAAAATCTTTCGTAAAATTGTAAAAAGAATTTGTAAATTCTAAGTAATCTTTGTAAATTATCAACGATGTTTGCCAAGGAAACGGAAATAAATCAATAATCCAAAATAGTTTCCCGTTTTATTCAATATATATATACAGCCCAGCTAACCCAGCATACCCAGCTAACCATGTACCGCAAATGTACCGCTCATGTGGAATGCGCCGTACCGGTACCACGGTGTTACATACAGGTCTTGAAACTCGCTAAAAATTTCAGTGGCGGGGATGGCCTCATATTGAAGCACCGAATGTTTCAACTCTTGACCACGAGGGTCGCTGCTGTAGAGTGATGCAGGCTGTGTGAGAAAGACGGAAATAGATTTCAAAAGTAAACAAACCCCAAACATAACCGCTGATTCACGCGACCACACGTGACGTGCTCTACTTCTTAATTTGTAAAAACGGTGATATTGAAAAATGACTAAGTTGCGTATTGTGCCAACGTGTAGAACAGGCTCTCGGAGTGAAAAATCTAAATGCTCTGTGTTTCGGGTGCCGAGAGACTTGACGTAGTTAAAAAAATGGGAGGCCGCAATACCGGGAGTTGGAAAATAGCCGGGACACGTTGTGTGCGAAAATCATTTCGAACCGAAATACATTCATCGAGAATGGGTGAAACATGACTCGAACGACCGCATAATAGCACAGGTAAGTTTATTAGACAAATTGCGTGTACAGATTAAACGATTGCAGCCGGACAAACTTCCCTCTTTTAAGGTCGCGTACAAGCACCCGCAGCTCGATAAACTTGCGGTTCCATCGAAATCGAATTCCATTCCATCGAAAAAATGCTCCAAGCCAACATCCTGTGAGCTGTGTCTTAAATCCGAGCTGAGCCCCTCCGAGCCAAGATTGTCGGAGCCAAGATCCTCAGAGCCAAGATTCTCCGAGTCAAGATGTTCTGAGCCAAGATCTTCCGAGCCAAGATCCTCCGAGCCGCGATTCTCCGAGCCAAGGTCCTTCGAGCCAAGATCCTCAGAGCCAAGATTCTCCGAGTTAAGATCTTCTGAGCCAAGATCTTCCTAGCCAAGATCTTCCGAGCCGAGATCCTCCGAGCCGCGATGCTCTGAGCCAAGATACGAGCCAAGATCCTGTGAACGGTAAATCTTCAGCACTTGAGACGAATGAAGATGAATTTAATGGCTTTGGACACTTACAGCTCATGGAAATTTCAACTCACAGCATTAGTGCTCATGAGCAGGAGTCTACCGAAATGAAAAGTATATATTTTAATATGTATAAAAAATGCAATCGTACATGATTTCTATTATTTTATTCCGGTATATTACAGATGTCTCGAGTGTACCTGTTGTACTGGAAAAACAGCTTGGTGTTCCACTGATGGAAGTTGCATGTAGTGATTCTGCTCATGCGGCATGCAGTGATCAGTCAGTTCAAGATGGCAAAGCCTTGGTAGCATCTGCAAAGCCTTTTACAGTGTGTTCATCTGTCATCATCAGAGAAGGTAAGTTTAAATACAGCAGGAGGGGCGGGTCACCTAATAATTATGAACTTATGAATTATGATTAAACTGCAGTACGAAAAAAAAAATAGAAAATAGTTTTCATACTTATGTTTTACCTAACATTATTTTTATCAGTACTTACCCATTTTTGAAGCCGGAAACGGCGAAAAATAATATTTTCCGAAAATCATTGTCAATACTTACCCAGGTTAGGAATTCAGAGAAAGTGGAAAAAAATCTCGAAATAATAATGGACAAGAAACAATACATTTACCCATTTCTACACTCGCTCAGTTTTTGACACACACCAATTGAGATACAATAGTACAAAAAAGGTCTCATCAAAACTCATCTTGACGAGTCATGTACAATTGTCGAAAAAACCAAAAATGAGATAATTCATTATTGTACTCATTGATTCGCTACTCGCACCCAGGGTCTATGATTGTGTTATAAAACCTGGAAAATGATGTGAAATTATACTCCAACTTTGATCTGTACTTACCTGTATATTTTTCCAATCCATATTCGAAGAATAGGTGGACCTGAAAACGAAAATAATAAAAGTAGAGAAAATAGACCAAATAATATCAAAGTTTTCGAACGTAAATACTTACGATAACAAGTGCCGGGGAACTTACTGAAAAAATCCACAATGTACATTAGCAAATTTATTTTTGTGTTAATATAGATCCTAATGGAGCGAATTCGTCTACCTGTGAAGCGTTTTCTGGCACGATACCGGAACCATGGAGCGTCGCCGAGTTGCGTAGAGATAAGCCGTGCATTCTATTTTCTCTCGCAATTACGAAACGGGAGAATGGTATAGATTGTCCTGTAACATATAAATGTGTAACTCTTGACACAGACAGGACAATAAATTACTACGTATACGGACGGCCCATCAACACGCAGAATACAAATCTGGATAATACTGTACGTGTGAATGAAAGTATTCCAGAATTCCAGTCTCGGTGCCGTAAATATGCCTCATCTGCTAGATGATAACGTATTCCAGGATTATGTCGGTCATTGGCGCAGCAAAAATTGGCCTCTGGTTTCGAAGAAGAGATGATGCGAATCCTGCGCGAAGACGAGAAAAATCGTGCGCCAAAGGGCGTCAAGGTCGCATCATCGTTCAGCGTTAACACGGATTCACGACGTTTCGAATCCTGCCGATAAACGGAAATTGTTGGCGATGCGCAAAAAACTCCGTCGTGAACTTTGAGACAGGATTCTTTTCCTTCACCTGCCGCGGCCGTGGTCCGTTCGGCTGAAAGGGCTCTTTGTTACGATTTACGAAAGTTACTAATAGACTGCACGATTTGGGCGCCAGTTAGCATTAACGCTAACAAAACTTTAGCGGCTAGCGAGAGCAAGAGAAATGGGTCCAGTTGGCGGGACCAGAGACGACAGAGTCAAAGGTATAATGAGGATCCAGCAGAGCAGAATAAAAGAGTAAAAAGACGACTTACGTTCGCGTTGATGGTTAACAAATACTCCTTTATTACGTCCTTCGAATTCATATGTTACAGGCGTCTTTCCTCTCTTGGTTATTCGACAAATATGGCGATGCAGGACTCATGGTAGCCAAATCCGCTTTGACAATACATTTTCGCTCAGAATCACACTCACATGCTCACCAAGTTTTACAAAACTAATTTTATAACAATTTGACAAAATGCGGACTATACAAGTCAATACGTTTCGTAGAGTAAGCTAATTGATACAATTTAAAACAGGACGATTTCTTAACAGATTGAGATCGTCCCTCTCCGGTCAAGTGTCGTGCGTAGACTCTGTTGAGCTCTGCTCTGTAGCTGCTACGTAGCAAATTTCGATAATTCTTGAACACTTGAGAGGGCCGACTTGTCGTCCCTTATTTGCCAAAATGATGTGACGTTACCACGTGATAACTTACGCTCATTTTATCTGTAGCCGGCGTTCGGATTTTATACTCGAGCGAACGAGTCGAGGACGATATTTCCTGTCGCAACTTCGTAACAAATATCTGGTCGAGAAACGAGTGTCACATCTGAAGTGTTGTCTAAAAAACAAGAAGAGGAAATAGCAAGCATTAAACTGGAAACCTTAGATAAAAAATGTTCCAAATTGAAGGTCCCTGCTGGTCAAAAAACGGCTTTGAAAGAAATTATCGCGGCAGCCAGCAGCACACTGGCTGATGTTGTGTATGCTGATGAACATCCGATCACCAGCATATTATGAATTTCTCCGAAAAAACGAAGCATTGCCACTGCCGTGCAAGCGAACAATACGTAGTTATTTCGCTATCTTTGACTCGAAATGCGGGTTCGAAGAAAATTTTGCGGAAATTCTGAAGAAACATTTCTCCAATAAAACTCCTCTGCAGCAGGAGAACTCCGTTCTCCTGCTGGATGAAATAAGTCTCAGAAAATCTGTCGCCGTTTGTTCGAAAAATCTAACCTACGTGGGGTTGACAGACCTTGGCGACGATGGATTACAATCGACGGATATAAATGATCAAGCGACGCACGGTCTAGTCCTGATGTTGCCGATCCTAGTGAGATCCTAGACCTTTTGCTGATTCCTACACTCAACCTATCGCAGTTTTCGCCTAAAAAATCTGGTAAAAGGAGATGAGCTCGCAAAGCTGGTCGTTGAAGGTATTTCTTGCCTCGAAGGATGCGGAGCGAGAATCCATGGAGTTATTGCCGATGGCGCTGCGACTAATCCGTGTGGTCACTTTTGGGGGTCAGCGGCTTGATGGGAGAAACGAAGACATGATTTGCTCACCCATTAGACGGCGAGCGAAAAGTGTTTGCATTCTCAGATACTCCGCATCTAATCAAGAATATTCGAAATCGGCTGTACAACAAGAAGAAATTGTGGGTAAGTTGTTACACCTAAAAATTGTAAATATAATGAGCATATATTTATTGTCGATACTTACATATGTTTCAAAATCGAAATATCAGAGTAATAAAAGTGTTTCAATACTTACCCGCGTTTAAAGCCGATAACATGTGGAAAAGAATAACAATAAAATGATTCGAGCTTGGAAAATACTGCAGATAATTATTGTCAAAGCTGATCTGCGTTTGGAAACCAGAGCACCGCAAAAAAATCTAAATAAAATATTGTCCATATTTTCATTTTTAAACTGGAATGGCAGGAACAAATCGATAAAAAATGTTTGTCAATATTTACCCATGCTCAATAGCCAGAACACTTGAAAAAAAGAAAAAATTTAAGTTAATTGTGGTTGCTACTTACCCGCGTCTGAAAATACGTACGCGTTGTTGAAAGCTGGAAGACGTTGAAAAGAAAAAAATTCAGTTAATTGTGGTAACTTACATTGTGGTAACTTAAATTGTGGTAACTTAAACGCGGGTGTACTTACCCACGTTTGGAAATACTTACACGTTGTTGCAAGCTGGAACACCTGAAAAAACAAAAAAATTTAAGTTAATTATGGTAACTATTTACCTGCAGTCGAAAATACTCACCCGTTTTTGAAAGCTGGAACACCTGAAAAAAAAACAAAAAAATTAAGTTAATTGTGGTAACTACTTCCCCGCGTTCAAAAATACTTACCTGTTGTTGAAAGCTGAAACCCCTGAAAAAAAAGTTAATTGTGGTTGCTGCTTGCTCGCGTCTGAAAATACCCGTTGTCGCTAGAAACATGGAAAAAAGTGAAGGGATAATCCGCGTCGATACTTACATGCATTGCAAAATATACATATGAATACTCAACATTTGCCAACATTGGGAATATCATACAGGCTATTGGATATTTCGATTCTTCCGCAGTTGAAATCCGCTGAAAACTGCATCAGCTGGGAGTATTTCAACGTTCTGTACGAGCTCGACAAAGACCACCTTGGGAATGCCCGAGCCTGCCCGAAAATAACTGCTAGGCACGTAATATTGGACAACACCTCGAAAATGTGCGTTCGACTAGCAACTCAAGTATTTTCCATATTAATACTGCAATAAAATAAATTACATTTTTTAAATAACGGCGTTGTACTAATCGGGGATTAATTTTTTTGATAAGGATTTTCAGCAACTCCGTTGCTCAAGGCCTGGCGTTCTACCAGTCGCACGGATACCATGGACTCGATGGGTGCGAGGAAACAATAACCTTTTGCAAACGTTTTAACGATATGTTTGACGCATTAAGGTCGTCGCTCACTTATCAACCCGGCACCCGATCAGCACCGCCTCGCCTCGAGCGGTTGGCATTTCTTAGATGGGCTTTCCATACATATGCGCTCACTTGTCAACTCCGTAGCATCACCGGATCGGCTCGCTCGCAAGAGTTGACAAGTGAGCGCATATGTATGGAAAGCCCATCTAAGAAATGACAACCGCTCGAGGCGAGGCGGTGCTGATCGGGTGCCGGGTTGATAAGTGAGCGACGACCTTTAAACCGACAGTCTCCGAATCAAGGACTCACTCCGCATTCCGATGATTTCAAGGTAAAGCTGTGATTTACTTTCGCCATACTTTCCAACGTATATTCGTTACTAGAGAAAGACTTGTACGTATATTACCCTATTTTAGCACTAAATGCTACTCGTGCTACTCACATACATGATATACAATTCTACTGAACGTTTCCCACACAAGGTACTGGAGGATTCGTTGCAATGGCTAAATACATGAGAATCATCCATGCTGAACGGAGAAATAAAGCCAGAAGAATATCTCATAGCTGAAACTTCACGTGGATTGAGAATTTCTCTGCAATGGATATATGCCGCTATCTAATCGATCGCTAGGAGTTCGAGAACTTGTTGCCCGGCAAATTAAATCAAGATAACTTGGAGGTAATTTATTGTGAATTCATTGCTGCTACGCTTCTTTGCGAAAATGTTCTGACAATTGCTTGTATTTGAAAATATTTTCACGTATATTTTCTTCTTAAAGATTGATAACTTCATTTCAATTTTTCAGAAATTTTTCGGCACAATCCGTCAAGCGGCAGGCTGCAACGATCATCCGAACTGCCCTACATTTTTACAGCTCTACAAGTTATTATCGGTCTACGGTGTCATCAAACCGGGGAAATCTGGAAATTGCACAGTTTCCGATGAGAATTCCCCACCGATTTCATTTTCAATCAGCGATCTGAAGGCTGCTTACGGCGACAAGGTGGAGGCTAAAAGTTCTCGATGCATGCAGGAAATCAAGAAAAAATTGGATATGGCATTACAGCATGGTGATTGGGAGGCGGATGATGCCATCAATAGTAATCCCTACCACGATTATGCTTTCGCCCCTGTGATCGACTGCACAATTAATTACGTGACACGTTTTCCGTTTTAACGGGTTTTGCTCGCTTAAGCTTTTTCTTACTAATCATAAATTTAGGTATTTGCTATACTAACATACCTCTTAATCACGCATTGCTTCTTTCGCTAGCTAAGTATACAATCAACGTAGAATTCGAATTTTCCTACTTCTGGGGCCACGGTTTTCACATTAATGGTACGCTAATACAATTACCCTGCACTTCCAGGTTACCTGTGTAAACAGGTTTTAAAACGGTATAGGTCCTGTACGTCGTTTAAGCTGTGACATTAAACTCGGGTTGCACTTCTTCTCTGTCGCAACTAGTGACAATGAAAACTCGCGGTGGCTTGATTCATGCTAATTTGCCTTTTTTCCGGCTTATTCGTCACGTCGAAGCATCGTTTGCGAAATACTCTTCCAGCAAAAATGTCTTCGATTTGACTGTCAATGAAGTCCTCGAGACTTGCGAATTTACTTTTCCGTGTGCAGAACATGCTACCAAGATTTTATCGTATGCCATTGTGTACTACGTTCGACTGAGAATGCGGCAACATACGCATCAGAAAAATGTACAGTGCGATAAAAAATATGCCCAACGAAATAAGATGGCAAAATGGACACAGCATTAACCCATTAACGCCCAAGAATCGCGATTTTGTCCTTCATTTTCAAGCCAGATTTTTATTATATAAAAAAATTCATAAAAAATGAAGAGATACGTTCCCTAGTATTTTTGAGGGTGCTCTTTCAGAATCTGGGGTCAAAATCGGGTTTTGTCTATTAGGAAAAAAAATATGGCGGCTTTTAAACAAAAAAAAAACAGGAGAAATCGATGACACTTTTTTTTCAAAATTTTTTTTTACCTCGAAGCTGTTGAAATGTCCGGTTTTTTTTCAACCATGGGCATAGAATAGTGACGATTGAACAATCAATTTTTTTAATTCGTCGTTGTCAACATTTTCACCCCCAAAATGGCGCTTTTTACCCCCTGAGTGACACGAAAAATGTCACGCTCGGTGTACCAAATGAAAAGTACTTGGATTTGGACGAAAATTGGTACTCAGAGGTTTTTGAGGTCGCTGATTACGATTCTGTTCTCAAAATTCCGAAATTCAACATGACCAATCCAATATGGCGGACACAAATGCAAAAGTTCATTTGAATTGGATAAAACGTGGTACTCGGGGGTTTTCGACGTCGCTGATTATGATTTTGCTCTCAAAATTCCGAAACTCAAAATGGCGGATCCAATATGGCGGACACAAATGCAAAAGTTCATTTGAATTGGATAAAACGTGACACTCGGGGGTTTTCGAGGTCGCTGATTATGATTCTGCACTCAAAATTCCGAAATTCAAAATGACGGATCCAATATGGCGGACACAAATGCAAAAGTTCATTTGAATTGGAAAAAACGTGGCACTCGAGGGTTTTCTAGGTCGCTTATTATATTTCTGCTCTCAAAATTCGAAGCCTTTGGGTATTTAAATACCTGGTATTTCCAGGTATTTGAATACCCAAAGGCTTTCAAATTTCGAGAGCAGAATCATAATCGGCGACCTCAAAAACCCCCGAGTGCCACGTTTTATCCAATTCAAATGAACTTTTGCATTTGTGTCCCACATATTGGATTCGCCATTTTTAATTTCGGAACTTTGGGAGCAGAATCATAATCAGCGACCTCGAAAACCCCCGAGTGCCACGTTTTATCCAATTCAAATGAACTTTTGCATTTGTGTCCGCCATATTGGATCCGCCATTTTTTATTTCGGAATTTTGAGAGCAGAATCATAATCAGCGACCTCGAAAACCCCCGAGTGCCACGTTTTATCCAATTCAAATGAACTTTTGCATTTGTGTCCGCCACATTGCATCCGCCATTTTGAATTTCGGAATTTTGAGAGCAAAATCATAATCAGCGACCTTGAAAACTCCCGAGTGCCACGTTTTATCCAATTTAAATGAACTTTTGCATTTGTGTCCGTCATATTGCATCCGCCATTTTTTATTTCGGAATTTTGAGAGCAGAATCATAATCAGCGACCTCGAAAACCCCCGAGTGCCACGTTTTCTCCAATTCAAATGAAGTTTTGCATTTGTGTCCGCCATATTGGATCCGCCATTTTTTATTTCGGAATTTTGAGAGCAGAATCATAATCAGCGACCTCGAAAACCCCCGAGTGCCACGTTTTATCCAATTGAAATGAACTTTTGCATTTGTGTCCGCCATATTGGATCCGCCATTTTTAATTTCGGAATTTTGAGAGCAGAATCATAATCAGCGACCTCGAAAGCCCCCGAGTGCCACGTTTTATCCAATTCAAATGAACTTTTGCATTTGTGTCCGCCATATTGGATCCGCCATTTTTAATTTCGGAATTTTGAGAGCAGAATCATAATCAGCAACCTTGAAAACCCCCGAGTGCCACGTTTTATCCAATTCAAATGAACTTTTGCGTTTGTGTCCGCCATATTGGATCGGCCATTTTGAATTGCGGAATTTTGAGAACAGAATCGTAATCAGCGACCTCAAAAACCTCCGAGCACGGTCTTACATACAGGTCTTGCAACGAACGTGGTGGGGGTGGTACGCTTAATGTCGGCAATAAGCTTTGGCTTATAGCCACAAGGGCGGCGCTGCGAACTTGTCATAGCGGCTAGACAAGTAAATAGACATGTAAATGTAGGAACATTTCCAACAAAAAAATACTGAAAAGCGAAAATAAATATACGCTTTACGTATGTTGCACTGTATAGGATTATATTGTTGAAGAATATTTTTTTTAAAATTGAACTGCAGTTTTCTTGATCCTAAAACATCATCGACTCAAGCAGCCCTGATAAGTATATATCATTCTTTGTTTTCCTTATATGCCAAGAGGTACATTTAGCTGAATTGGTCAACGCTGGATTCGAGTGGTGAAGGTAGTACGCTCAAAACCCACGTTCAAAAGTTTATTTTCTTTATCGTGGGTATGCATTTTTTTAAGGATAAATATGTTATTAATTAATAAATCAAATTATTGTCATAATTTTAATTAATTTTTGAAAAATATATTTGCGGACACCATCAATTTTTTATTCCCGAGTATGGGGAGAAGCGGGGTATCAATTTTGTTTAGTCAAATTATTTTCAGCATTTATATTCAATTAATTTTTGTAAAGTAATTGCAGGCGTGAATGCATTTTTTTTACTAGAAAATGAAATAGTATGTGAACAATTTTTATCAATTATCAAATAAAATTTCACAGTGGCTAATACTTTTGTTATTTCTCATAATCGTCTCATTTAATTATTATTAATGTGATTTGGTATCATTTTCAAATTATTTGTAAACTTTTGTCAGTTATCTGAATATTATAGACATTTTTCTATAACGTACCTCTTTCGATGATTCCACTTTTGAAGGCTGTAAGTATGGCATTTCGACGGTCCAACTAAGACAGTTTTTTTTTCTTTTTTCGAATAGTCAATGCTGAAAAAGGGAAGAGAAAGGCAAAATGTACACTGTTTAGATCAATAACTTTTTTCTTTTTATTATTTATTCATACTTAGTTATATTGCCAACCGGTTACTCTTTTTATTGATTCGTCAACTTGGACAGTTTTTTTTACAACGAATGTTTTCCTAAGTTTCAAATTTTCTTGGTGAGCATTTTGTCTAATTCGTAGTCGAATGTAATAAACAATCGAATACGATAATATATCCGAGGCGTGTGAGGAGCAAGGAAATGTAAACTTATATGAGGTGAAAACTTCGTCAAGAGTACAGTCGAAAACATCGGCCCGTGACGCATTTTTAGCGAAACAAGCCTCTACGTGAGAAATTAAATGGAAAAAATGCCAATTAGCATGGATCAATCCCCCTCTCGATTTCAGGTCGACCAATTGCGACACTGAAGACGTTGTCGAAGAATCAGATCTAATCGCTTTCTGGCATATCATGCAGTTCTTGTACATTTTCAACACCTGCTTGCACAGGTAACCTGTAGAATTCATAGAAATATGTTAAAAAAAGCACATCAAAAGATAAAGTAGCATCCCAACGAGACCAACGGCTGTTTAACAATATCTACAAGTAGAAATAATGCATGCAATTTCGGTTCATATCAAAGCGATACGAGAAGCAAAGTTAGTATACTACAGATACCTACAGAGGGTTAATAGCCTTTTTACGGATTAAATCTTAAAATAAAAAACCTGTCACGTAGTAAATAATGCAGTCGAGAATAGGGGACAAGGAATAATCATGGTTGGGATTATATTCGATCACGTCGTCTGCCTCCCAATCGTCGTGCTCCAAAATTTTGTCCAACTTTGCTTGAATTTCTCGCCGATACTGTAAACTCTTTGCCTCGGACTTTTCGCTATAGACTTCCCTCAGGGCTTGCAACGATACTAAAAGCTGAGGCGAATGCTTTTCCGAGACCGTGCAGTTTCCAAACTTTGGAGGTTTTAAAATACTATATACGCATAACAGCTTATATAATTGTAAGAATGTTGGGGCATTCGGGTGATCGTTGCAACCAGCGGCTTGGCGAATGGTACCGAAAAATTGCTGCAAATATTGCAGATATGTTAGTTTATTAATCGCAGGCAATTCCTTAAAAAAGTGATTTCAAAAGAAATTTACCTCCAAGTTATCTTGGTTAACTTTTCCTGTGAGAAGTTATTGGAAATCGAATTTCTCGACGAGGTAGCAGCACATATCCATCGTTGATGTGAGAGACATCCGCAAGCCCCTCGATGTTTCGGTTGTTAAATACTCTTCAAGAGATATCTCGCCTCTTCGTACAGCCATTTCCCATTCGTTCAGCCAACGGAGGAAATCTTGCAAAATCTGAAAGTAAAGTGCGGGTAATTAGAAATGAAGACGAACTTAGCCAATGGCGGTGACATCTATTAAATAAAGACATAATGTATACCTTGAAATCGTCATTCCCAGGGGTGAGTCCTTGGTTGGGAGTTTTACGGTTTAACGCATCGAACATGTCGTTCATGCGTTTGCAGAATTTGATTGTTTCTTCGCATCCTTTGAGTGGACCTTCGGAGTTGTGAGAAAAGTAGAAACGTAGCCCTTGTGCAACCGAATTACTGAACACCTATAACAGTTGAATACAAGAAAGAAACATTATTTCCGAATTGGACAATAAATTTATACGAAATTACATAATGACTGTGAAAGAAATGTACTTGTGTTGCAAGTCGAACGCGCATTTTCAAAGTGTTGTCCAACACAATGTGCCGTTGCGTTAACTTTGGACAAACTCTCGCATTGCCAGCATGTTGAGTATCAAGGTTGAATAAAGTACTAATGTAGTCCCAGCGTATGTGATCGTTCGACGGATTTATCTACAAAATCAAAAATATAACCATTTTTATAGCAATATGTGACATTAGTGTGACTTGTAGACGACTTATTGGTTCCCAAACGTGTAGTTAGGATCATATAATTTAGGCGAGCCTTTCGAAATCCTTTAACGTGGAGTCATCAAATGTCCTCAATTCAATATAATTTCAATTTTTTGTAACCTTACCCTCAGTTTTTTTTTATTGTAAAGTCTGTTCCGAATATTTTTCATAACGTGCGGCATATCAGAAAAGACGAAGACTTTCCGGTCCTCATGAATAGGGTGCGTGAACGTTGACGTTTGTGGCTGCGCCGTCAGCGATGACTCCGTGAATTTTCGCTCCGGCTTCTTCCAAATATGCAATAGCTTTTATAAGCAGCTTCACAAGTTCATCACCCTTGACAGGATTTTTAGACGCAAATACTGCGATTGGCTGTGTATAAGAATCTGCGAGAGGCTGGAACATGATGACGAGCCCGTGTGTTGCTTGATCTTCGATGTCAGTGGATTGCGGGCCGTCGTCCCCAAAGTCAGTCAACCCAACGTAAGTCAAGTTTCTTGAACACACGGTCACGGATTTTCTTAAGTTAATTTCATCCATCAAAATTACTCCGTGTCGCTGCAAAGGCGTTTTTTTCGCGAGATGTTTTTTGAGCAATGTAGCGATCTTTTTGTCGAAGCCGCATTTCATGTCAATCAATGAAAAATAATGGCGGATCGTCCGAGAACAAGGAAGTGGAAGAATATTATTCTTCCGAAGGAATTCATAGAAACTCGGCGATTTTATGTTCATAAGTAGACACAGCATGATCCATTGTTCCCCGTACCGCCGACTCTTGATGTCTTTCTTTCCTGCAGCGGCAATTATTTCTTTAATTGCGGTTTGTTGAGCCTCTGGGATTTCCAATTCCATACATCTGTCGGCTAATGTTTTGCTACAAATCGAAGTTATTTCGTTTGCTTTATCTTGTAAGCATTTCTGTAATAAGCGGAGACGTTTTTGACTTCTGTTGTTCAATCGCTTTATACGGGCATTTTTTGCGTAGTGCGATCAATTTCCTTTGATCGATAGGGTTGGAAGAACGAGAAACAGGCTTCAACGACGTTTCCGTTTTTGATCTTGCGTCTCGCTTTAGCGTTGCGTCTCTACATTTAATGCAGTTAATACATCTTTTCGATTTTGAGATCAGTGTGCAGTTATTATTTCGCCACATATCGACGGCATCTTTAAAAGCACTATTTGGCGGCAAATGATGATCGTTGATGGGACCAAGACCATTGCATAGGCTCATATTTTTAAACCTCTCCAAAGCGTGCGGTAGTGCACCAAGATCATCTAGGACTTGGGGAAGATTACACCCATGTGCATTAACGATACGCCCATACACATAATAAAAAAGCTCTTTGGTGGCCGTAAGCTTGACAAATCGTTGCGTGAGCAGTAGATTATGACCGTTCTCCACTTTGCTCACAGCGTATGAGAAGAGAAAACTCCCGCCGTCTGCGTTCAATTCTCCGCAAGTCCACGGCTTCGGTATCGAGATCGATTGCTTTGTTCCTTCGGTGGTGCCTATACAACCAGAAATAAATGGTAATTCTAGAAAATATTTCAAATTCAACGCCTTCCCTGATGGAAATTCGCTTATTGGAATTCGACAAATAATGTTGAAATCTGTTAAAAAATGTCAGAAACTGTGAAAATGAATAGATTCTAACATAATTTGATGGAATCGTACATATTTTGATAGATTCTGTCGGAAATGATCAATGAAAATCGGACAGAACCTCACGTATTATGTTAACTTTACGGAATGTCATAAAATCACAGAATTCGATACTTTCTGTCATCTTATTGTCAGAAAATGTCATCTTTTAACAAAAAATGATAAAATTAATTTTCCATTTTTTGACATATTGTTGCATCGAAAAGAATGGCAGAAAATGACAAAAAATGATAGAAAACGATAATTTTTATCATAATTTGTTGTCACATTTTTGTTGAATTCTGACAGATTTCAGTTGTCATTAAATTACAGAATTTGATACTTTCTGTCATCTTTATGTCGGAAAATGTCATCTTTTAACAAAAAATGATAAATCAGTTTTCCATTTTTTGACATATTGTTGCATCGAAAAAAATGATAGAAAATGTCAAAAAATGATAGAAAACGATAATTTTTATCACAATTTGTTGTCACATTTTTGTTGAATTCTGACAGATTTCAGTTGTCATTAAAATACAGAATTTGATACTTTTTGCCATCTTTATGTCGGAAAATGTCATCTTTTAACAAAAAATGATAAATCAGTTTTCCATTTTTTGACATATTGTTGCATGGAAAAAAATGACAAAAAATGCAAGATAACGATAATTTTTATCATAATTTGTTGTTACATTTTTCGTGAATTCTGACAGAAACAATATTCAACCGTACTAATTATATTTTTATCTATGTATTTTATGTGCGTCTCTGTATGTTGAATATTTTTTAAGAACTCAACAGTTGCCAAATATGTGTCACCAAATAAAAGTATTATTGAATATAAAGTCCCAAATTTCTTTCTATCAGCATTTCCATTAAAATTTAGAAAATTATATGTAAATTCCATCAAATATTGACGAATTCTGACAATTTATTATCAGAATCGATAATTAAATGTCAAAATTCATCAGAATATATCATATATTTATAATGCAAAATGTCAAAAGTTAACAAGTTCGGTCATTATATGACAAAAAATAAAAAAGAATGATATAATTTGACAGATTCGGTCATAATATTTCATGAATGTTAAAGAATTCCATTTCATTCCATTAAATAATGACATTTAATGACGAAAATCTCACAAAAAATAAGAAAGAATGTTATAATTTGACATATTCGGTCATAGTATTTTATAAATGTTGAAGAATTCCATTATATTCCATAAAAAATTCCATTTAATGACGAAAATCTCACAAAAAATAATAAAGAATGATATAATTCGACAGATTCGGTCATAATATTTCATGAATGTAGAAAGAATTCCATTTTATTCCATCAAAAAATGACATTAAATGAAGAAAATCTCACGTAAAATTGAAAACTTTTACGACATTATAAGACATATTATGTAAGATTCTGGCAGAAATTACTGAATTATAACATTACTTTTCTGATAAAATATGACAGATTCTGTAAAGCATGTTCCAATTTCCGGTCAGAAATCATGAACTTCTCACAGAAAATGTCAAATCTCGAAATAATATGACAGATTCTGTCGTATAAATGATATATTCTGACATTATTTCTCATTGAAAGTTGACGGAATATTATCAAATCTGACATTTTTTGTTAAAATCTGACGAATTCCAATAAGCGGATTTCCATCAGGGTTCTAAAATTATTTTCATAAAACATATTGCAGTGCACTCAATATTCAAACTTAATTGATATTTCATACATTTATTCATTTTACTGTTCAGATAACCGAAGATACTTACAGCTAAAGGCAGCTTCTGAAAGGTGGAAGCGACATGGCTCTTGCATCGATTCATTCGACTCAATGATGGGAGCTTCCGACGGCAACATTTCGTTGGCTTCAAGATCTGAGCAATTGAATCGAATTTTTATACATATAAATATTTTAAAGAATTTGAATGTATTGAAAACGTCAATTATATTATTGCAGGTGCACGTTCATTTTATACATTTTTTGTTTGATGATTTCATGAAATGTCATGGTTGGAGAATCATATAGTCATATAGTCAATAAATTATTAAATATTTATAGTGATTCATTGTCCAATTTTTTGTTCCAAAGTCACCGCACAAATATGCATCTAGAAAAAAAAAAGAGAAAAAAATAGCGAACGACGAAGAGAGCAAAATATAAGTTTTTACATTTTTAATATTACATATTTATTATATCTCGTGTTTAATTTTTGTCCCAGAGTTCATCATAAAAGAATAGAGCCAAATGAAGGATAGGAAGAGAAAAAATATGTGAAATTCTTGTCATTGCGGCAAGGAATTTTCTTGAAATATTATTAGGGTGAATATATATGAAATGTGTCAATGAAATTCTTATAAGATGGATAATGCAATTGATTTTTTCACAGGTTAAAATATAGCACGACTGAGGGAGAATATTGTGCACTAAATTGTCCATCAGTATTCTGTGCCGTCGACTATTTTTAATGACTTTCCCATAAAATTATGTCTGCCATTTAATAATAATGATAAAATAAGTAGAAAAAAAATATTCTTTATTCTACACTTTAATAACTTGTCATATTCCCCAAAATAAATGCTCAATTTAAATGCTCTTTCAATATCCTTGATTCCTTAATCAGATTTTGTAAAAAGTGGTACAATAAATGACAATAAAGTTTTTCTGCTATTCGACCAATGTCTACGCATTCTTTCCAGTTTTGTGCCGTTGAATTTTGTACCATCAAAACATCAATAACTTAACATTCTAAATAATATGGAGCTTTAGTGAATAAAATATATATACCTTGTGTCGAAGATGTCTCAATACGGTCATTGGAAGCGTCTGGTGAATAATCCATGCTCAATAACTCCGTCGAGGTAAAAGAACAATCCATCGATGAATGATTGTTGAATACTTCATGAACCGCAGATGTATACATTGGAACCTCCTTCGATTCCAATGTCGAAGTAACAAAAGCCGCATCTTTTGGTGCATTTTCTACTTCGATAGTTGAAGGCTCGCTTGTAGAAAAATAACAGTGTTCGGTTTTCACATGTTCTTCGATGGAAGACTCGGCAACCATAGTGGAGTTCACTTGATTTAAATCTTCAAATTCAGAAGGCACTGCCATTGGATCGAGTCGAGGACGGGAATAAGGTACCTTGAATTGAATTCAACGTCATTATGACATTCTTAACAACACGGTACATAAAATCACGAAATCATTTCAGCCTTGATAAAGTGATAAATAAAAAAAGATAAAATCAACTTACCTCTGCGATAACTCGACCGTTTAAGTCATGTTTTACCCACTTTCTTAGAATGTATCGTTGGAGAAAATGTTTCTCACACACGAATTGCGAAGGCGTGAGCTGAGAAATTTCTGGAGTTGCAGTGATCCATTTTTGACGACGTTCGATATTCGACGGAACCCGAAAAACCGAACGTTTTTCCTTTACTAACTGACGTCCAGTATCACACGTTGGAACAGCACACGAATTAGTCGTCATTATTATGTACAAATCCGCACGATATCACGATTTTTAATGACGGTTATGTAAAACTTTATAGTAGCCGATTAAGTGAGGTTGTGTTGCCACATGCGTCTTCCGCTGTTTCGGCTATGATTAGATTGAAGCGATGCGAGCGGCGGTCAAGGAAATTAACGAGCCGACAGTAAGACGACCGCCCCCACCACCAATATTTGATTCAGTTGCAAGACCTGTATGTAAGACCGTGCCTCCGAGTACCAATTTTCGTCCAAATCCAACTACTTTTCATTTGGGACACCGAGCGTGAAGTTTTTCGTGTCACTCGGGGGTGAAAAGCGCCATTTTGGGGGTGAAAATGTTGAGAACGACGAATTTAAAAAATTGATTGTTCAATCGTCACTATTCTATGCACCCATGGTTGAAAAAAAACCGGACTTTTCAACGGCTTCGAGGTGAAAAAAAAATTTGAAAAAAAAGTGTCATCGATTTTTCCCGTTTTTTTGTTTAAAAGCCGCCATATTTTTTTTCTTAATGGGCAAAACCCGATTTTGATCCCAGATTCTGAAAGAGCACCCCCAAAAATACTAGGGAACGTATCTCTTCATTTTTTATGATTTTTTTTATATAATAAAAATCTGGCTTGAAATTGAAGGAAAAAATCGCGATTCTTGGGCGTTAATGGGTTAACATTAATTTCAGAAAAAGCACGAAATTGCCTAACTATAATCTGCAAAAACACTAATTCCTTCACTTCTGTTGCAAAATAAAATTGTTTGATCATAGCGACATCAATCTGCTCACACCTATAATGTATGATAATTCAGGACCATTGCAAAAAAAATCTCTTTTTTAAGGACAATAAAACCTGCAATTTATGGAATGATTGAAATTATTTATTTCGCGTTGGAGCTGGGAACCTGAAAAAATGACAAATTACTGGGATAATTACAATAAATACTTTCCAGACTGGAAAACGTAAAACAAAGTAAGTGAATTATTTTCATTTATTCTACTCCAGAGTCGTTCGCTTAAAGGTCGGAAAAGAGGTGTTTTTTTTTAATTTACCAACGCAAACCGTTTCGGAAATTGCAAAGTAGAGATTATTAAAAATATTTCTTGGGACATGCATTAAACTTTTTCGAAGAGGAAATAAAGAATTGCAAAAGAAGCTCTGTTTCTTAAGTATTCGTTTCATTTTCAAGAAATACATCCTGCAAGTGTTTCGGCCTGGATTCGACTTCGGTCTGGAATAGTTGTCACTTATTTTCCAGTCAATTAAAACAACGCGTAAAGCCTATTTTTTTTATAAAAGCTAAAACACGTTTTAAAAAAACCGAGCGCACAGGGATCGAACCCCTGAAAGCAGCATTACGAAGCGTGTACCGAACCCCTCGACCAACACGAGCTCACATTGACACCTATATAAAAAACATTCATGTTCATTGTACCCACTTGGATAACTATAGTCTTTTGGTTTTTTTTTCAGGTTTACGATAAAGTTCATTTTAATTGTATTTAGGTCCATCATGCATTTTTGACATTGAATATCATAACTTGTCTACATCAGCCAATTGTACAACTAGGTTAGGTTCCTATGAGTCAACAATCGATTTCCATCTCTCTCGCACAGCCTGCATCACTCTATCGCGGCGACACTCGTGGTCACTAGGCGAAACGGCTGGTGGTTCAATCCGATGAAATACCCCCACCACCAGAGTTTCAAGACCTGCCCAGCTAACCACGTACCGCAAATGTACCTCTCATGTAGAGTGCGCCGTACCGGTACTGTTACCACCTCGTACGTGCGTACAGTACTCGTACATTACCGGTACGCTGTACGGTACGCTATATCGCCTATTTACTAGTACGGTACCTGTACAGTATCGCCACCGTGGAGCCACCGTGCTCTGCAGTACGGTGTAACTCCATGGTAGCGATATCGTGGAGGTATGACTACACTGCTACCCCGTACCCGTACATATAGCGGGATAGCAGTGTGTCGTACCTCCATGATATCGCTACCGTGGAGTTCCACCGTACTGCAGTGCACGGTGGCTCCACGGTGGCGATACTGTACAGGTACCGTACTAGTAAATTGGCGGTATAGCGAATCGTACGGCGTACCGGTAATGTACCAGTACCGTACGCACGTACGAGGTGGTAACAGTACCGGTACGGCGCACTCTACATGAGCGGTACATTTGCGCTATGTGGTTAGCTGAGGAGCGGTAAATTTGCGGTACTTGGTTACCCAGTTAACCAAGCGTACCATTAGTACATCATACCCCAAATGTGGAGTACGCCGTGCCCTACAGTACCGGTAATGTACGGGTACGGGATAGTAGCGTAGTCGTACCTCCACGGTATCGCTACCGTGGAGTTACACCGTACTGCAGTGCACGGTGACTCCACGGTGGCGACATTGTACCGGTACCGTACCAGTAAATTGGCGGTACAGCGTACCATACGGCGTACCGGTAATACACCAGTACCGTACGCACGTACGAGGTGGTAACAGCACCGGTACGGCGTTCTCCACATGAGCGGTACATTTGCGATACTTGGTTAGCTGGGTAACTGGGGAGCGGTGATCACGGACTCGCGCGGCTTCAAGGGAATCTGCAACCTCGACAGAGGCGATGATCACGAAATCACATTCCCGAACTCGCCGCCGCGATTTAGCGCCATTTCCGAGGCATCAAACCATGGAGACTAGAGGTAAGGAGCCCGAACGCGTATGCTAAAAGCACCCCAAACGTGGGCCCTGAAAGTGACGAAAAGTTTTGGTTCGAAATTCAGCCACATCAAGCGCTAGTGCCGACAGGGGAGGATGTGAAGTATGGCATCGGTGACGCTATGAAGTGAGCGTATATATGAACTGGAGAATTCTTGGTTATAATATTTATATATCATTCTTGGCTGTTCGTCTGTGAATGCGAAATTCTAATAAGGATTTTTTAATTGCAGTAAAAATCAGTGTTGTGGAGTGCATAGTGCATCGATAATCTTTTCTGTTATGACCACGCGTGTTTTTCCTCGGAATAAAAGAACAGCTCATTAATTAATTAATTAATTCATTCATTTCGAGTAACGCTATTGTACTCATCTCGTTATATTTTTTTCCATATTCATGCATGTTTATATAGAACACAAATTTTCATACGTAAGCGGTCACCCATCCAAGTAATGCCCAAGCATACGATGCGTGTTCGTTCGCGTGCGTCCTTGGGGGTGAGTTGCGTTAAATGGGGTTTGGAGCGAGTTCCGCTCAATGGGGTATATAATAATTGCCTATGTATATAATTTAATTAACAAATGCACGATGACAGAATTAATCGACGAACGAATAAATTTATTATTTTTTCCATCTGTCTTGTGTGCATAACTGCGCTTTGAATATTCTCTTCTATCGCTCTCTCTTTTCTCATTCTATCTCTGTCGTATCCGATCTTGAGTACAGCAGCGCCAGCGGATATTTCCGTAAAAATTTTCGCTGATTCCATAGCCCGCGTCCACAGTACAGCGTTCGGGCTCCTGTACTCTAGTCTCCATGCATCAAACAAACCCATGTAATGACCGTAGATGACGCAATGATTTTTGAGGTTATGTATTTATTTAACTGACAACAGAACTCGAGAACGTCGATAAAAATGACATCAAACTCGAAATCTCTTGGGAATACACAAGAAATAAAAACGCTAATTATCCAAACTAACCAAAGCGAGGTGGATATTTTTCGCGATACGCCCGTTAGATATTTGGGTAATGACATGTTGCCATCAATTGTTTTACACGCGTAAAACGTTCATTTAAGATCAAAATTCTCATTCAACCGTATCCTATGGGGCTGTGCACTTTTTGCGTGACAAAAAACCTTCGATATGGTCATCGACACACGTGAACAAGTGGGAACAGGCTAATGCGTATCGAGATTGATTAACGATCTTTTCGCAGGTTATACGAACGAAGTGGGCGAAGCTTTCAGGACCGTCGCTCCCATATCAATCGTTAGGTTCAGTTACATCCTTGCAAGCAGTTACGTCGCTGCAGACACAATCCACAAAGGAAATAAAGCGTACAAGGTTAATTGAACTACGCAACAATTCTCCTGCATACCGAAAGATGTGACTTGATCCTTCCTCACAGAGAGACACCGGCGAAGGAAGAAGCAAACGAATCTTGCTCTCTGCATCGGATACTCTGCTCTGGCAGAGTTTTGCATCCATCGTCGTACCCGGCTTAATCATCAACAGAATTTGCGCCGGTGTACGTTTAGCACAACGAAACGCCAAAAAAGTGTCAACGAGAAGTCCATGGATTTCTATTGCAATAGGATTAATTTCTATTCCTTTTATAATACATCCTATCGACGTAGCGGTCGAGGAAGCCATGAATGTGACGTACAGAGAATGGACGGGCTACTATCCACGTGCTGAACTTCCGAACCAAGTACGATAGCTGTGTGAGTCCACAGTTTACTCGTAGACAAGCTCCTTGCTCGATTTAGTACAAAAAAAAATATATTGATGCATTTTCAGTGATATGAAAGAGCAAAAAGAACCGTAAAGTATTATTATTTTGTCTGAGTACGCACATAATGTTAGTCATGTGTACACCGGCGTTGTTCTCGTTGCCTCAATAAAAGTTATTTTTATGGACAGTTATACGTGTAGTATCGAAAGAATATTTTTTTTCTCATACGGCCCTCGAAAATGCACGACGGTGTATGAATAAGCATAAGATTGATGTTTGCATAATTGACGTGCAATGAAGATGGATTTCGTTTATTTCCCAAAAATTGTTTCAGGTGATCTTAACTATAATAATCACTCAATCCTTATTGAAGATGTTTCCTTGGAAATAAGCATGCCCGGGAAAAAACGTTCATGTCTGAGTGGATATGTTCATATATGTTTCAGATATTGTCATATATGTTTTAGATATATTCATATCTGACATTTTACAGTATCATATATGATTAGGTCTGATCATATTCCACATCATATATGCATATATAAGATCATATCTGATCAAATACGGTATCTGGCCTGACCATATATGAACTCATATCTGTTTATTTCTGGCTACGTACCAAGGAGAGTTGCTACCGTAAATTCGTATGTGAACATACATGATCTGATATGTGAACGTATCTGTTTGTATAAGATCATACCCGATCAAATACATACGGTACCAGACTCTGCTATATAGATCTCATATATGTTTTTATCTGGTCAGGTACCAATGCGTGTTGGCAGCGTGAAACCATATCTGAACACATATGATGTGATATATGAGCAGGCACTTTCATATCAAATTTTATCGCATCAGATACGATACCAAACCTGGAAAATATACGAAGTCTTATACACTCATACCTTATCGTATATGCAGTTCAGTTGTTCACATATGAAAACGTCTAACAAGGAGACGGCACGACCGTGGGGTCGGTGATTTGGCCGAATTTTTTTTTTTTTGTGAAAGAGGCCCCCTAGCACCTCGCGTGGTTAAAGTAGTAGGATGCACTACTCGGAAAATTCCGTGAAAAATCGATTCAAAGTTTCTTAAGCGCCTTATGAGTTAAAAATGTCAGGCATTTATCGAGCCGCCGTCTAGTCTAGACGGTTAGGGCTCGGTCTTGTGCGCCGGAGGTCTTGAGTTCGATTCCTCCTTAGGATCTTATTTTTTGTCCTTTCTTTTGTCATCCCAACAATTATTCAAAACGTTTTTCATCTCTACATTATTTTTTAAAATTTATTTACATTATTTATTAACAATTATTTTCTTTTCTTTCCCAATAAAACAATTCATAACGGTGGGGTTTAAAAATTTTTCATTGTTAAAGTATAATTGATGGTGCATTATTGAATGGATTTTTATACAATCTTCCCAGGAATTAATTTCACGATTCTGCTCTAACAATTCGCTGCAATTTACTAGAAACTTTTTCATGAATGTCAATGGAATATGTTTTTGTACGGATATATTGCAAACTCCCTGCGATTGTAAAAAATCCGCTTTTATATGTTGCGCAAGATGTCGCCAAAATTATTGCTTTGTTTATTACTACGATAATTACCACGGCGGTTTTTGTATATAATTATTATATGAATCAAAATTGAATTTTTCCAAATCGACTTTGTTATTCTTATTTTAAAAAACCAAGGTTCCTGTACCTTACAATGATAAATAAAAAAACCCCCCGTTATGAATTGTTTTATGGGAAAAAAAGAAAATAATTTAAAAAAAAATGAAAATAATTTTAAAAAATAATGTAGGGATGAGGAACGGTTTGAAGAATTGTTGGGATAACAAAAAAAAAAGAAAAGAAAATAACATCCGAAGGAGGAACCGAAATCGAGACCTCCGGCGCAAAAGACCGAGCCCTAGCCGTCTAGACTAGACGGCGGCTCGACAAATGCTTGAAATTTTAAACTCATGAGGCGTCTAAGAAAAGTTGTATCGATTTATCTCGGAATTTTCCGAGTAGTGCGTCCTACTACTTTAACCACGTGAGGTGATAGTGGCCCTCTTTCACCATAAAAAAATTCGGCCAAATCCCCGACCCCACGGTCGTGCCGTCTCCTTGTAAATGTATGAACCGATATATGAGGATATGAGACGATATCCGATCAGATACGGCACCTCAACTGACTGTATTATATGGGATCATGTGAGTTACGATAATATCGTTAATTATTAACACGTCAAGTGATGACGTGTTAATAACCCCGCTCTATAGATGTAAACATTTTAATATCTTCAGGACTGCTCTAATAAGGTTTGCTCTGTTTCAACAGGATGAGATTTGCTCTGATATAGTCGGAGTCATACCTGGTCTGATAGTTCAGATAAACTATGATTCTATCATAGGGGCAGGTCTATTGTTCATAGATGTCCAGGTTTACTGGGATCCACGGTATTTTATTCTTCTACATTTAGATCTGGTCTGTTAGGATCAGATGATCAAATTTGGTCTAATAAGATTAGATCTGTCTGACATGATCAGACCTGGCCCAATTAAATCAGATCTTTTCCCACAAGATCAGGTCTTGCCTGGGGATTGGATCTGGTTAGAACTGCTGCGATATGGACGGGTCTGCTCTTAAAATTATAAAAATGGCTATGATATGATCATACATGCTCAGATATAAGCATACATGATCTGTCATGACACTGCATGATCAGATATGGCCATTTTTCTTGTCTGATCATATTTGATTCTACAGAAATGATTCAGATATATTCAGATATATTCAGATATGAACTTTTTTCCCGGGCACTCGAAATTGGCACAACAATATTTGGTATAATAATAAAAATAAGGAAAGAAAAATATAAAATACAATTTTCGTTGTATTCCAACAAAGCAAACTTCCACATTATGAATCGAGAAGCGCTTTTTTTCGCTCTCTTCGCAAACATCAAGGAAATCTTTTTTTTGCAGTCGATCGGTTGGCAGCTGGTCGAAGAGAAATTCGTAATTTCATTTGTTCATTCTTTATTCCAAGAGCTTATTCGAAAAAGGGCAATCTCGTTTTCCGTTACAACCTTAGTCGGTTTTGAGGTGTCTACCTACATTTCGGTATCAATTGACGCGACACTCCATTGGGCTCTACCGCACACATTCCTTTCTGTACTTTTCCCGTTGCAAATTTTCTGTGTTGTCTAAAATTTAATTATTTATGCAACATTCAGAAATACCTGGAGCATGGAAAAATGCTGGAAGAACGCCGGCTTTTCTTATATCAATTTTTCATGTTATTGTGTGATATTAAATTTCGTGGAATTTTTAATATTTATATTCGTTTTCCGATTTGTATAGTATTGAACTTTTGGGACAAATTATTTCATATATAATCTATTCCCTAGGAATATTCGATGTTCGTGCTGTTTTTATTTTAATGTCGAAGTTTCCATAGTTGGAATACAACGTAAATTAACTTTTTTTAATCGCTCGATTGTTTTTCCGGCTGTCTTAGGGCCGCTGTACACAGCGTATTTCCTACGCGCAGAAAACGCGCGTTTACGGTACGTTTTTCAGTCCAAAAAGCGCGTAGATCAAGTGTGTATCGCGTTTGTACCGCGTCGTCTCCGCGGAGAAAATATGCCACGTGCAGAGGCCCTTACGCTGTGGAAAACACGTATAAATTTTGACGTATCCTTTTGAGAGATATATGACCTAAATCTGCAAAAAAAACGCGGACGATTGTAATGATGAACAAATGAAAAAACCGTTGCATCCGATCGATGCAAACTTCAACGTGATTTTTTATTTAATTCTTAAGATA
The DNA here is from genome assembly GCA_964007375.1 of Ophion obscuratus. Taxonomy (NCBI): domain Eukaryota; kingdom Metazoa; phylum Arthropoda; class Insecta; order Hymenoptera; family Ichneumonidae; genus Ophion; species Ophion obscuratus. Next base: position 55,742,906 of record OZ023313.1, read on the forward strand.
GAATATCCAGCGATATTGTATTAATTTTTTTCCTTTACGGTTAAGCAACACTTAAGAAGGGTAAAAGCCCCATTTAGAAGGTAACAAATGAAGGGGATTTCGTGATATTTTCTTGAAAATTTGTAACTTTACTTGTTTTTTATTTGATATTTACGTATGTAAAATTGTATGCATTCATTCATAATTTTTTAGATAGTTTCAATAATATATTGTTCTCGGCTAACAATATATTTTATTAAAGTCAATAGCGTTTTATTTGGACTAATAAATCCGATTATTTACAACAACAATTTTACAATTGAATCAACGAAATTTCATTCAATAACACCAATGATATTGGATCAATGATTTTTTTCCAGTGTGCTTTGAACGTTTTTGAGTCGCCATCTCCAATATAATTGAGATACCTCACGTCGAACAGTGTCAAATATCTCAAAAACAAATGAACAATCGAATCCACCTCGATCTTTTGTGTCGAGCCTTCTTGGTTGCTATCACATTCTTCTGCATGTGCAGCATAGCATGTCTGATATTCAACGGTGGCGATTTTGTGTTCTTTGAGTATCTCTGAGAATTTCCAACCGATTGGGATGTAAATTTGCATACATATAGAGGATGGAAAAGTAGCGGATAAGTGTTTTTTTTTGTTTTTTTGATATCTCATAATTAAGACGGAATGATACCTCATCGCGATCGGTATGGTAGAACAATTATAGATGCCCAAAAATCTCTGAAACGGCTCTTCAGATACCGTCGAAACTTTGCCAAATGACGTCAAATAGATATTTTCTTGAAAATTTGTAACTTTACGTGTTTTTTATTTGGTATTTAAATATGTAAAATTGTATATATTTTTTTCCATGCAAGTTGCTAGTCGTGTACATCGATGTCCAGATCAAGTAGCTCAAAAAGTTTCCGCATTGCTAGAGATCTCCCTCGTGCTGTAATTCTCTAAAACAAGAAAATCAAAATGACCCTTGAAGGTAACACCTATACGCTCCCGGTCAAGCAGAATATTGAAAATATATGCAAAATTCTAGAAATGACAGCATAATAAAGTCAGTTTTGTGATTTTTCATAACATTTTTGCTATATTTAAGCGCCAAAGTACGTTTTATTTTCGGAATTAAACTGTTATTTAGGTTCACTGATAAACTAATGTGACAAGGAAGATGTGTGACAAATTTCATCAGAATCGGGTGAATAGTTTTTTTGTAATCACTGCAGCAGTTGGGAAAAATACGGTTTTGAAAAAATCGCGTTCAAAGTTTCAACCAGGGAAAGTTTAATGATTTTGATGTCTTACCGGCAAATCGGCGATTCCAGTTCCATACAGGACTCGCCCTTCGGCTTCCTCATTAAGGCGTTACCCCCACTTGTAGCGCAAAAAAAGGCCTTTTTCATGAATTTTTTAAAAGAAAACTACAAAACTTTTTTAATCGATCAATATAACCTCTTAAAGAACACATCTTGAAGAACTTTTAGTAATTTTTTTATTGAAAAATATTACATTGTTTAGTGGCAAATGGCCGTCAACGAAATAATGTTATTATATACACGGTTTGCGGTGACCAACATTGCGGCGAAGTGGATCATCTGAAAAAAAAAATGCGGATGGATTTAGTCAAATATAAGTATAAACTAGTCTTTAATCGAAGGATTTGAAAAAATATTCATTTTTCACAAAATGGCGGACAGTCGAAGTTAATGGTTCGATTTTAACGAAAAAAACGGCCGTTTGTTGGCTATAAAACGGCCATTTTTTTTTCGAAAAAAAAAATCGAACGATTAAAGACTACATTTTTATGTATTAAACAAGCGTGCAAAATTTCAAGAAGATCGGTTCATTAGTGTTCGAGTAATCTTGGTCACCGACTTCAGGAATGCCATTTTGAGAAAAACGCGTTTAAAGTTTCAATTTCAGTTTACACGAAGAAAATATTTTTTTTTGTAAACTTACATAGAGTCATCTATTCCGGGGCAATACAGAAGTTCTTCCGCCGACGATGCCGCTTGCAAAACGGAAATTTGGTGTTGCCTTCGTAACATTCTTCCTTCACGAGTGCTCTCCGCCGCACGTCTCTCTGCCAGTGCAATCCGTGCTTCGCCCATTTTATCAGCGTATTCGTGCGCGTTGTGTCCACAGCTCACTCCGATTGAGTTCAAATAAAATAATAATGATTTTGAACCTTCGTTGAATAGTCCAACGGTAATATAAGCTGCTAAATTTACAACGATTGCTCCACTCGAGACGATTTTTGGGCGGATTTTCCAAATAAGTTGGTTGAAGCTTTCGTTGTTATTTTGATTGAAGCCACGGACGCATCTTTCGAGTAAAGTTTCCTTACTCGGATCGTTGTATATAGGTCTCATGGCATCCAATACATTTGATGAAAGTGGTTTGTAATCCTGTTGGAAAGCCTCGTTTCTCGCCTGAGCTCGTTGATACGAACACCACGATTCTTCACCGGTTGGACATCTCTCATGGTGTGGATTTGCATCGGTTGAACTGCAATGATCGAAGGTCGCCCATATTGCCTCATGCATATCGTGAACAGAAGCAGAATGGCGTCGAATAGCAAGGCCATAGTACACAGTGAGCTTGTCAATAAATTTTCCTGTCAGCTGTCCTTTACCACCAAGCTTTTTGTTTTTTTTTTTTACTAAATTACGAAGGCGGGATCCTATACGCTTTTGGACGTGACCGATGCATTCTTTTTTTATAACTTCTACGTCGTCATAAGGATGAGAATTTACTAGCCCAGTGTACGTTTTCGAATCTCCGTCTCCAATATAGTAACGGTACAGGACATTATATTTTTCTATTCAACGCTTGAAGATTTCGATAATGGAGTCCACCTCCATTTTTCCCGAGGAGCCTCCGTGATTTGCACTGCAGTTATCTTCGTGTATTTCGTACCATTCTTCGTATTCCGCATCATTTAGCTTATGTTTCCACGATTCACACATTTTACAATACGCACTTTTTACCACAAGATCAAGTACTTTTCCACTGTAGTAGCCTATGACTGATGTGACTCCGAACAACGACGTATATCCTCGCTTCCTCCAGGATCCATCTCGCGAAACTGTTAATTGAGGAGTTGCATTGCCTTCTGCATTAGGTGTATCTTCAATTTCTTCTCGTATGGCTTTTTTAAATATTACATCTGCACATATTTTCACAGACTCATAAATACTTTTCAAAATTATTGAATATGTAGTCTCGGTAAGAAACCTTAGCATGTCCATAAGACCGCAAAATTTTTGTGCTCCAGCCAATCCTATGCCGAGAACTCGCATGGTGAATATAAATCGACGATTTATTTCATACGAATGTTCCAAAAAAGGAGAAGATGGTTTCATATTATCTGCACATGAGTCACATTTCACAACGATTTTGAAGCCTGGTCCTCTTGCACTTGCCGTACCTCCATAAAGCTAGCAGAGCAAACTCCCGAAAATGAATTTAATTGATATCAAAATTTTGTGTTTTTTATGTGCTAGTTTTGTGCTCCATTTAAAATGTTTGTGCTCTTACCGTTTAGCGGGAAATTATAAATCAAAAGTGCTCTGCTGGCTTGCCATCAAGCTAGCAGAGCACTTAATGCTGTTTGGCTTATCTAGGAATGAAACTACGTGATATTTATGTGCTTTTTATGTGCTTTGCGAATATCGAACAGCCAAACCCCTATTTTTTTCCACCGATATAGACCCTCAGAAAACTCCCAAATAAGAGAATTTACCATTTTTTGGATATACTGACATGAAAATACATAATATTTATGTGCTTTTTATGTGCTCTACGAATATTGAAGAGCCAAACCGCTAAAACACAAATTTCTCCCAAAACCACCCCCACAAGAGCCAAATTACCCGCAAATACGAGTAATGGTTATTTTTTCGATATCGCAAAATCAAAGTAGTCCACAGTTATGTGCTTTTTTTATGTGCTCTATGAATATCCAAGAGCCAAACCGCTACAACGCAAATTTCTTCCAATACCGTCCCTACGAGACCCAAGCTATCCGCCAATACGAGTATTGGTTATTTTTTCGTTATCGCTAGATCAAACTAGTCCACATTTATGTGCTTTTTATGTGCTCTACGAGTATCTATGAGCCAAACCTCTAAAACGAAAATTTCTCCGAAAACCACCCCTACGAGACCCAAGCTACCCGCAAATCCAAGCATTGGCTATTTTTTCGATATCGCTAAATGAAAGTAGTCCACGATAATGTGCTTTTTATGTGCTCTACGAATATGCAAGAGCCCAACCGCTAAAACGGAAATTTCTCCCAAAACCACCCCTACAAGACCACAAGCTACCCGCCAATACGAGTAATGGTTGATTTTTCGATATCGCAAAATCAAAGTAGTCCACATTTATGTGCTTTTTATGTGCTCTATGAATTTCCAAGAGCCAAACCGCCAAATAGAAAATTTCTCCGAAAACCACCGCTACAAGACCCAAGCTACGCGCAAATACGAATATTGGCTATTTTTTCGATATCGCAAAATCAAAGTAGTCCACAATTATGTGCTTTTTATGTGCTAATTTTGTGCTCCATTAAAATTTTTGTGCTCTTACTGTTTAGCCGGTAATTAGAAATCAAAAGTGCTCTGTTGGCCTACCATCAAGCTAGCAGAGCACTTAATGATATTTGGCATATCTAAGAATGAAACTACGTGATATTTATGTGCTTTTTATGTACTTTGCGAATATCGAACAGCCCAATCCGTACGTTTTTTTGCCCGATATAGACCCTCAAAAAATCCCCAAATAAGAGAATTTACCATTTTTTGGATGTACTGACATGAAAATACATAATATTTATGTGCTTTTTATGTGCTGTACGAATATTCAAGTGCCAAACCGCTAAAACGCAAATTTTTCCCAAAACCACCCCCACAAGACCCATATTACCCGCAAATACGAGTATCGGTTATTTTTTCGATATCGCAAAATCAAAATAGTCCACATTTATGTACTTTTTATGTGCTCTATGAATATCCAAGAGCCAAACCGCTAAAACGCAAATTTTTCCCAAAACCACCCCTAGAAGACCCAAGCTACCCGCCAATACGAGTATTGGTTATTTTTTCGATATCGCTAGATCAAAGGAGTCCACATTTATGTGCTTTTTATGTGCTCTACGAATATCCGTGAGCCAAACCGCTAAAACGCAAATTTCTCCCAAAACCACCCCTACAAGAACCAAGCCACCCGCCAATACGAGTATTGGTGGATAGTTTGGGTCTTGTAGAGGTGGTTTTGAAAGAAATTTTCGTTTTAGCGGTTTGGCTCTAAGATATTCGCAGAGCACATAAAAAGCACATAAATGTGGACTACTTTGATTTAGCGATATCGAAAAAATAACCACTACTCGTATTGGCGGGTAATTTGGGTCTTGTGGGGGTGGTTTTGGGAGAACTTTGCGTTTTAGCGGTTTGGCTCTTGGATATTCGTAGAGTACATAAAAAGCACATAAATATTATGTGTTTTCATGTCAGTATATCCAAAAAATGGTAAATGCTCTTATTTGGGGTTTTTTTGAGGGTCTATATCGGCCGAAAAAAAAATAGGGGTTTGGATGTTCGATATTCGCAAAGCACATAAAGAGTACATAAATATCACGTAGTTTCATTCTTAGATATGCCAAATATCATTAAGTGCTCTGCTAGCTTGATGGTAAGCCAACAGAGCACTTCTGATTTCTAATTACCCGCTCAACGGTAAGAGAACAATAATTTTTAATGGAGCACAAAATTAGCACATAAAAAGCACATAATTGTGGACTACTTTGATTTTGCGATATCGAAAAGATAGCCAATACTCGTATTTGCGGGTAGCTTGGGTCTTGTAGGGGTGGTTTTGGGAGAAATTTTCGTTTTAGCGGTTCGGCTCTTGGATATTCGGAGAGCACATAAAAAGCACACGAATGTGGACTACTTTAATTTAGCAATATCGAAAAAATAGTCAATTCTCGTATTGGTGGGTAGTTTGGGTCTTGTAGAGGTGGTTTTGGGAGAAATTCTTGTTCTAGCGGTTTGGCTCGTGCATATTCGTAAAGCACCTAAAAAGCACATAAATGTGCACTAGTTTGATTTTGCGATATCGCAAAAATAACCAATACTCGTATTGGCGGGTAGCTTGGGTCTTGTAAGGGTGGTTTTTGGAGAAATTTGCGTTTTGGCGGTTCGGCTCTTAGATATTGGTACTTTTTTAATCGATCAATATAACCTCTTAAAGAACACATCTAGAAGAACTTTTAGTCATTTTTTTATTGAAAAATATTACATTGTTTAGTGGCAAATGGCCGTCAACGAAATAATGTTATTATATACACGGTTTGCGGTGACCAACATTGCGGCGAAGTGGATCATCTGAAAAAAAATGCGGATGGATTTAGTCAAATATAAGTATAAACTAGTCTTTAATCGGATGGCGGACAGTCGAAGTTAATGGTTCGATTTTAATGAAAAAAAACGGCCGTTTTTTGGCTATAAAACGGCCATTTTTTTTTCGAAAAAAAAATCGAACGATTAAAGACTACATTTTTATGTATTAAATAAGCGTGCAAAATTTCAAGAAGATCGGTTCATTAGTGTTCGAGTAATCTTGGTCACTGACTTCAGGAATGCCATTTTGAGAAAAACGCGTTTAAAGTTTCAATTTCAGTTTACACGAAGAAAATATTTTTTTTTGTAAACTTACATAGAGTCATCTATTCCGGGGCAATACAGAAGTACTTCCGCCGACGATGCCGCTTGCAGAACGGAAATTTGGTGTTGCCTTCTGTAAGATGAGATATGTATCGATACATAATAATGTATAGAGCTCACGAGTAATCCTCCTGGGCAGCCCCCCCCCCTAAATTATAAAAGAGACGAATAGGTCGGTTGGCCTACGAAATATGTGAGGACAGTCGTTAACGAGCCATGGGACGATCATGTAGACTGACCAAAGAAAATATACGCAGTCATAAGTAAAATGTATTCGGCCCAAATTTAATTAACCCAACCATCCACCGTCGTGCTTTGTCCGCCTGACTCAAGAATATCTCCACAGAGCCAAAATTCAATACTTACACGTCAGAAGTGGGATCTAAGTTAGGTTAAAACGTGGAAAGAAAGAAATCGTTAACAATGGATAGTGTCTACGTGCTTAAGAGTGTCGTAGGAGATGCTGTGTGCAACGGGTGTGCGTTTGGGAAAAAGGACGCCCCGGAAATCCTACAACGAAGTTAAAAAAGTTAAAAAATAAATAAAACAATTAGCTGTGTGCCATCGTATGAGCTGTGTGCCATCGTTTTAGCTGAGTGCTATTATTTCGAGCTGTGTGCCATCGTTTTAGCTGAGTGCTATTATTATTTCGAGCTGTGTGCCATCGTTTTAGCTGAGTACTATTATTATGAGCTGTGTGCCATCGTTTTAGCTGAGTGCTACTGTTGTGACCTGGACTCTAGTGGGATGAACTGAGTGCGGTCGAGACAGGCTGTGTGCCGTCGTTGGGACTGCCGCTGGCATGTCGTGCATTGCCACGTGAGAACATTTTAGTGCCATGTTTCAAAAAGACTGGGTAAAGCAGTTGATAATTTCACTTCAGATGTGATATGGAAGGCTCGAAGATGAGAGCCTAAAAGTTTAAGCTCTGTATTGGGCATTGATGATTTGAGAGTTCGTGTCGCAAAAACTGTCGTACATCTAATCCCTTAGAGTAAACAGTGGTTACTTATACGCGTGAACGGGCAACGGTTATTAGCCGCGGTTTGACAAGTTTTTGCTCAGAGAACAATAAGGAAATATTGCCAGATAGCTTGGTCGCGCGTCGCGAGTTTATGATCTTAAATATATTTCGGATACACTAAATCTACACTGAGTGATTCCGGTGTGTTCGTAGAATTTTCGACGTGTATTCGACGCTCGAACGATTTTACGAAGAATTCGTAGCTATGGATCCCTCCAAATATACGGCGACGGTCCTCAAGGATGTGCTCGCGAAAAACAATTTAAGAACGACTGGGTCAAAAGCCGAACTAATTAACCGCCTAATGGAATTTGATCCTTCAGGTAGTTGGATGCATCAGTTGGGGACTACCAGTGATGACATGATTATGGAAAATATTCCAGTGGTGGACAACGAAGAACCTCGAACTAGCATGCGACAAATTAACGCGGCTTCGTCACCCGACGATCACGAAATCCTACGAAGAGAGTTAGAGCTCGCCCGCAAGGAGACGGCACTGGTAGCACGCGAGCTCGAACTCGTAAGAAGAGAAAACGCATTGTTGCTGCGGCAGGTGAATCCAGAACAACGGCCACACCAGGTCTTAGGGTTCACGGATATGCAAGAACGTCCAGACGGAATGCCATATGAGCACTCGCGGTCCGAATTTAGCGTGACCAAGGTACGGGACTTATTAGCGGAGTTCGACGGAAGCGGGGATTGTTACCAGAACTGGGAAAAGCAGGTGAGGCTGCTGAGAACAACGTACAACTTGGATAGAAACGCAACAAAGATTCTCATAGCGTCGAAACTGAAGGGGAAAGCCCAAAGATGGTTCCATTCTAAGCCTGAGTTGGTCGAGATGCACGTGGATTTACTTCTGGACGAGCTAAAGTCGATGTTCAACGTCTCTGTCGATCGAGTAACACATCGTCGTCAATTTGAAAGCCGAATCTGGAAAACAGACGAGACGTTCAGCGATTATGTGCACGAGAAGATAATACTAGCGAACAAAGTCCCTGTCGACGCCGAGGAAGTCGTCGAACACATCATAGAGGGCATACCAGTCTTGAGCATGAGAAATCAGGCTCGGATGCAAAGATTCGGTACGGTCGACGAACTGCTCAAGGGGTTCGAAAAAATCTCCATACGCTCTGACCGGAAAATTCCGTCTGCGGGGCGAGACGCGGGTGAGTCGGCGCTGGCGATCACGCGCCACAAAAAATACGAGAGTGAGAGACAACGTGGGATTATACGATGTTACAATTGCAACACGACGGGCCATTCGGCCGCGGTGTGCAAGCAGCCACCGAAGGACAGGTCATGCTTCAAATGTAAGGGGACCGGTCATTTTCAGAAGGATTGTCCGTTAAATTCGTCGCTTCAAGTGAAGAAACAAGAAGAAGTCCACAATGTAGACGACATGCGCTATACCGACGGTTTCTGGAAGGTCGTCGAATTTCGATTCAACGGGACAGAAGAAGTTCGTCGTGTTTCGCTGGAAGCCTTGTTCGACACCGGTAGCCCAATAAGTTTTGTAAAGATGGCCATGGTTCCTTCGGGGGTAACGTATGAATGTTGCGAATTGTTTAACAGGTATAATGGCATCAATAGCTCGAAACTTGAAGTCAAGGGCGTAATCTCAGTCTGCGTCACGATAGACGGCATTACTCGCCAGAATGTGAAACTACACATCGTTCCCAACCAAACAATGCACAGTTCGGCTGTGATGGGACGCGACACATTACAACAGTTCGGCATTAAGCTAGCAATTCCCGGTAACGTACTCGCAGATACGGCAATTCAAGAAATATTAAATATTGACCTGACAGACGTACACCGTACAAGTGACGCGTTAGAAATAAATCCCGAAATTTCGGCAGAAACAAGGCATGCGGTGTGTGCGATATTTGAAGACGATTATGTAAAACCAGAGCGCCCAATGTTGCCAAAAGTTCAGGCAACGTTAACTTTAACGTTGAACGATTCGAAACCTTTTCATTATACACCGCGCCGTCTTTCATTTGTAGAAAAAGAAAAGTTGCGCGAAATTTTAGATAATTTGCTGGCGAAAGGCATTATACGCCCCAGTAATTCAGACTATGCCTCACCAATAGTCTTGGTAAAGAAAAAAACGGGCGAGCTACGGCTCTGCGTCGACTACCGTACCTTAAACAAAGTTCTTGCGCGTGATAATTACCCGATGCCTTTAATCGAGGATTTAGTCGACACACTGAGCGAAAAAAAGTTTTTCAGCATACTTGATTTACGAGACGGGTTTCATCATGTCATCATGGCCGAGGAATCGATAAGGTATACCTCGTTCGTTACCCCCCTGGGCCAATTTGAATACCTCAAGATGCCGTTTGGCCTAAAGACAGCGCCGTCGAAATTTCAAAGATACGTCAACGATGTTCTAGCGGATCTTATCAAAACAGGGGAAATCGTTGCTTATATGGATGATTTTTTAATCGCAACTCGAACAATTGAAGAGCATTTACGGGTTTTGAGTAAGACGTTAAAACTTCTGGTTGAGAACAAGCTCGAACTTCGAATTGACAAGTGCAAATTTCTGCAAACCGAAATAAACTATTTGGGATATCACATTTCAGAAAAGGGCATAAGACCAACGAGTGACGGAGTGGCAGCGATTGCCCAATTTCCGGTACCAGGCAATGTTCGAAGCGTACAGTCGTTCCTTGGCATGTGCTCCTATTTCCGAAAGTTTGTGCAAGGGTTCTCGATTATAGCCGCCCGGCTATACAATTTATTAAAGAAAAATGTCGGGTTTGAATTTGGTAAGGAAGAGCTCGAGTCGTTCGAAGCTCTTAAGAGCGCACTCATAAGTAAACCGGTCATAGCCTTTTATAGCCCCAAAGACGAAACCGAGCTCCACACGGACGCCAGTTCGCTTGGGTTCGGAGCAATTTTGTTGCAGCGTAAAGCTGATAAAAAATTGCACCCGGTTTTTTATTTTTCGAAACGAGCCTCCGAAACAGAAAGTAAAATGCACAGCTTTGAACTCGAAACCCTCGCAATCATATATGCTTTCCGTAGGTTCAGAGTCTACCTCCACGGGATTAAATTCAAAGTGGTCACAGATTGCAACTCGGTCGCTCTGACCTTGCGAAAAAAGGATGTGAATCCCCGAATAGCCCGGTGGGCTTTAGAAATGGAAAATTTCGACTACCAGATCGAACATAGAAGTGGGGATCGAATGAAACATGTCGACGCTCTAAGTCGTGAACACAATTCAGTCTATGTAATTGAAGAAAATTCGTTGGAAACCAACCTTGTTCTCAGCCAGAATAAAGATAAACGAATTTCAACTGTCAAAGAGCAGCTAGAACAGTCTGAAAACGATCTATTTGAAATGATAAACGGTGTCGTTTATCGAAAAAAGGGGAACAGAGTATTGTTCTATGTCCCCGAGGCCATGGAAAGCACTGTTATACGGCGCTACCACGACGACATGGGACACATGAACACAGAGAAGGTGTGTTCCGTCTTACAGCAGAATTATTGGTTTCCCAAAATGACCGACAAAGTAAAGGCTTACGTACGCAATTGCCTGAAGTGTCTGGCATTTTCGCCTGTTAGCGGAAAATACGAAGGTTTGCTCAATAACGTGCCAAAAGGGAACACGCCTTTTCAGGTGATACATGTCGACCACTGTGGGCCCTTCGAAAAACATCGGCTAAAGCAACACTTGTTAGTAGTCATAGACGCGTTCACTAAATTTACGAAGTTATACGCGGTAAAGTCCACAGGAAGTAAAGAGACGATAGATCAGCTGAAACGATACTTTGCAGATTACAGCAGACCCCGCGTGTTGGTGTCTGACCGAGGCAGTTGTTTTACGTCAGGAGAATTTCAAGAGTTCGTGAAAAGTAATAATATCCAACACGTGTTGGTAGCGACAGCGTCCCCAAGGGCCAATGGGCAGGTAGAGCGCGTAAATCGTGTCGTAACTCCCATGATCGCGAAACTAGCGGATAGCTCCGCCGGAAGGTATTGGTACCAAACTCTCGGAAATGCGGAGTATGCGTTAAATAATACCGTGCATAAGTCCACCAAAGAAACTCCTAGCCAATTGCTCTTTGGTGTAAAGCAGCGTGGCGAGGTCGTGGACGGTCTGAGCGATTTTCTTGATGACGTTGTGCCTACTGAGCCCCGTGACCGGGAAGAGGTCAGAAGAAAAGCCTCAGAAAATATTGTCAAAAGTCAAGAGTATAATAAGAAATACGTGGACAAACGTCGGAAAGAACCGCACATTTATAAGGAAGGCGACTATGTTATGGTAAAAAATATAGAAACCACCGCGGGTGGATCAAAAAAGTTAATACCACGTTACAAGGGGCCATACGTTGTAAAAAAATGCCTTCGATTTGGGCGGTATCTTCTTGGTGACGTGGAAAACTGTCCGGTAACCCAACGACCGTACGAAGGTGTGTGGGAAGCGGGAAATATGAAACCCTGGTGTGAGGGTAACAACGAAGACGATGGCCGACTCAAAGCGTAGTTGTATAAATAGGTATAAGTTTGTGTTAAATACTTTTGTTTGTTGTATTAAAAAGAGAAGGGCTCCGTTTTGTCGAGGTTGTCCGGGACGGATAAAAAGTCAGGACGGCCGAATGTAAGACGAGACATGTATCGATACATAATAATGTATAGAGCTTACGAGTAATCCTCCTGGGCAGCCCCCCCCCCCCCCTAAATTATAAGAAGAGACGAATAGGTCGGTTGGCCTACGAAATATGTGAGGACAGTCGTTAACGAGCCACGGGACGATCATGTAGACTGACCAAAGAAAATATACGCAGTCATAAGTAAAATGTATTCGGCCCAAATTTAATTAACCCAACCATCCACCGTCGTGCTTTGTCCGCCTGACTCAAGAATATCTCCACAGAGCCAAAATTCAATACTTACACTTCGTAACATTCTTCCTTCACGAGTGCCCTCCGCCGCACGTCTCTCTGCCAGTGCAATCCGTGCTTCGCCCATTTTATCAGCGTATTCGTGCGCGTTGTGTCCACAGCTCACTCCGATTGAGTTCAAATAAAATAATAATGATTTTGAACCTTCGTTGAATAGTCCAACGGTAATATAAGCTGCTAAATTTACAACGATTGCTCCACTCGAGACGATTTTTGGGCGGATTTTCCAAATAAGTTGGTTGAAGCTTTCGTTGTTATTTTGATTGAAGCCACGGACGCATCTTTCGAGTAAAGTTTCCTTACTCGGATCGTTGTATATAGGTCTCATGGCATCCAATACATTTGATGAAAGTGGTTTGTAATCGTGTTGGAAAGCCTCGTTTCTCGCCTGAGCTCGTTGATACGAACACCACGATTCTTCACCGGTTGGACATCTCTCATGGTGTGGATTTGCATCGGTTGAACTGCAATGATCGAAGGTCGCCCATATTGCCTCATGCATATCGTGAACAGAAGCAGAATGGCGTCGAATAGCAAGGCCATAGTACACAGTGAGCTTGTCAATAAATTTTCCTGTCAGCTGTCCTTTACCACCAAGCTTTTTGTTTTTTTTTTTTACTAAATTACGAAGGCGGGATCCTATACGCTTTTGGACGTGACCGATGCATTCTTTTTTTATAACTTCTACGTCGTCATAAGGATGAGAATTTACTAGCCCAGTGTACGTTTTCGAATCTCCGTCTCCAATATAGTAACGGTACAGGACATTATATTTTTCTATTCAACGCTTGAAGATTTCGATAATGGAGTCCACCTCCATTTTTCCCGAGGAGCCTCCGTGATTTGCACTGCAGTTATCTTCGTGTATTTCGTACCATTCTTCGTATTCCGCATCATTTAGCTTATGTTTCCACGATTCACACATTTTACAATACGCACTTTTTACCACAAGATCAAGTACTTTTCCACTGTAGTAGCCTATGACTGATGTGACTCCGAACAACGACGTATATCCTCGCTTCCTCCAGGATCCATCTCGCGAAACTGTTAATTGAGGAGTTGCATTGCCTTCTGCATTAGGTGTATCTTCAATTTCTTCTCGTATGGCTTTTTTAAATATTACATCTGCACATATTTTCACAGACTCATAAATACTTTTCAAAATTATTGAATATGTAGTCTCGGTAAGAAACCTTAGCATGTCCATAAGACCGCAAAATTGTTGTGCTCTAGCCAATCCTATGCCGAGAACTCGCATGGTGAATATAAATCGACGATTTATTTCATACGAATGTTCCAAAAAAGGAGAAGATGGTATCATATTATCTGCACATGAGTCACATTTCACAACGATTTTGAAGCCTGGTCCTCTTGCACTTGCCGTACCTCCATAAAGCTAGCAGAGCAAACTCCCGAAAATGAATTTAATTGATATCAAAATTTTGTGTTTTTTATGTGCTAGTTTTGTGCTCCATTTAAAATGTTTGTGCTCTTACCGTTTAGCGGGAAACTATAAATCAAAAGTGCTCTGCTGGCTTGCCATCAAGCTAGCAGAGCACTTAATGCTATTTGGCTTATCTAAGAATGAAACTACGTGATATTTATGTGCTTTTTATGTGCTTTGCGAGTATCGAACAGCCAAACCCCTATTTTTTTCCCTCGATATAGACCCTCAGAAAACCCCCAAATAAGAGAATTTACCATTTTTTGGATATACTGACATGAAAATACATAATATTTATGTGCTTTTTATGTGCTCTACGAATATTGAAGAGCCAAACCGCTAAAACACAAATTTCTCCCAAAACCACCCCCACAAGAGCCAAATTACCCGCAAATACGAGTAATGGTTATTTTTTCGATATCGCAAAATCAAAGTAGTCCACAGTTATGTGCTTTTTTATGTGCTCTATGAATATCCAAGAGCCAAACCGCTACAACGCAAATTTCTTCCAATACCGTCCCTACGAGACCCAAGCTATCCGCCAATACGAGTATTGGTTATTTTTTCGTTATCGTTAGATCAAACTAGTCCACATTTATGTGCTTTTTATGTGCTCTACGGGTATCTAAGAGCCAAACCTCTAAAACGAAAATTTCTCTGAAAACCACCCCTACGAGACCCAAGCTACCCGCAAATCCGAGTATTGGCTATTTTTTCGATATCGCTAAATGAAAGTAGTCCACGATAATGTGCTTTTTATGTGCTCTACGAATATGCAAGAGCCCAACCGCTAAAACGGAAATTTCTCCCAAAATCACCCCTACAAGACCACAAGCTACCCGCCAATACGAGTAATGGTTGATTTTTCGATATCGCAAAATCAAATTAGTCCACATTTATGTGCTTTTTATGTGCTCTATGAATTTCCAAGAGCCAAACCGCCAAATAGAAAATTTATCCGAAAACCACCGCTACAAGACCCAAGCTACGCGCAAATACGAGTATTGGCTATTTTTTCGATATCGCAAAATCAAAGTAGTCCACAATTATGTGCTTTTTATGTGCTAATTTTGTTCTCCATTAAATTTTTTGTGCTCTTACTGTTTAGTCGGTAATTAGAAATCAAAAGTGCTCTGTTGGCTTACCATCAAGCTAGCAGAGCACTTAATGATATTTGGCATATCTAAGAATGAAACTACGTGATATTTATGTGCTTTTTATGTACTTTGCGAATATCGAACAGCCAAAACCCTACGTTTTTTTGCCCGATATAGACCCTCAAAAAATCCCCAAATAAGAGAATTTACCATTTTTTGGATATACTGACATGAAAATACATAATATTTATGTGCTTTTTATGTTCTGTACGAATATTCAAGTGCCAAACCGCTAAAACGCAAATTTTTCCCAAAACCACCCCCACATGACCCATATTACCCGCAAATACGAGTATCGGTTATTTTTTCGATATCGCAAAATCAAAGTAGTCCACATTTATGTGCTTTTTATGTGCTCTATGAATATCCAAGAGCCAAACCGCTAAAACGCAAATTTTTCCCAAAACCACCCCTACAAGACCCAAGCTACCCGCCAATACGAGTATTGGTTATTTTTTCGATATCGCTAGATCAAAGGAGTCCACATTTATGTGCTTTTTATGTGCTCTACGAATATCCGTGAGCCAAACCGCTAAAACGCAAATTTCTCCCAAAACCACCCCTACAAGACCCAAGCCACCCGCCAATACGAGTATTGGTGGGTAGTTTGGGTCTTGTAGAGGTGGTTTTGAAAGAAATTTTCGTTTTAGCGGTTTGGCTCTAAGATATTCGCAGAGCACATAAAAAGCACATAAATGTGGACTACTTTGATTTAGCGATATCGAAAAAATAACCACTACTCGTATTGGCGGGTAATTTGGGTCTTGTGGGGGTGGTTTTGGGAGAACTTTGCGTTTTAGCGGTTTGGCTCTTGGATATTCGTAGAGCACATAAAAAGCCCATAAATATTATGTATTTTCATGTCAGTATATCCAAAAAATGGTAAATGCTCTTATTTGGGGTTTTTTTGAGGGTCTATATCGGCCGAAAAAAAAATAGGGGTTTGGATGTTCGATATTCGCAAAGCACATAAAGAGCACATAAATATCACGTAGTTTCATTCTTAGATATGCCAAATATCATTAAGTGCTCTGCTAGCTTGATGGTAAGCCAACAGAGCACTTCTGATTTCGAATTACCCGCTAAACGGTAAGAGAACAATAATTTTTAATGGAGCACAAAATTAGCACATAAAAAGCACATAATTGTGGACTACTTTGATTTTGCGATATCGAAAAGATAGCCAATACTCGTATTTGCGGGTAGCTTGGGTCTTGTAGGGGTGGTTTTGGATATTCGGAGAGCACATAAAAAGCACATGAATGTGGACTACTTTAATTTAGCAATATCGAAAAAATAGCCAATACTCGTATTGGTGGGTAGTTTGGGTCTTGTAGAGGTGGTTTTGGGAGAAATTCTTGTTCTAGCGGTTTGGCTCATGCATATTCGTAGAGCACATAAAAAGCACATAAATGTGCACTGGTTTGATTTTTCGATATCGCAAAAATAACCAATACTCGTATTGGCGGGTAGCTTGGGTCTTGTAGGGGTGGTTTTGGGAGAAATTTTCGTTTTAGCGGTTCGGCTCTTGGATATTCGGAGAGCTCATAAAAAGCACATGAATGTGGACTACTTTAATTTAGCAATATCGAAAAAATAGCCAATACTCGTATTGGTGGGTAGTTTGGGTCTTGTGGAGGTGGTTTTGGGAGAAATTCTTGTTCTAGCGGTTTGGCTCATGCATATTCGTAGAGCACATAAAATGCACATAAATGTGCACTGGTTTGATTTTTCGATATCGCAAAAATAACCAATACTCGTATTGGCGGGTAGCTTGGGTCTTGTAAGGGTGGTTTTTGGAGAAATTTGCGTTTTGGCGGTTCGGCTCTTAGATATTGGTAGAGCACATAAATGTGGACTACTTTGATTTAGCGATATCGAAAACATAACCAATACTCGTATTGGTGGGTAGTCTTATAGAGGTGGTTTTGGGAGAAATTCTTATTTTAGCGGTTTGGCTCATGGATATTCGTAGAGCACGTAAAAAGCACATAAATGTGGACTACTTTGATTTTGCGATATCGAAAAATAACCATTACTCGTATTGGCGGGTAGCTTCGGTCTTGTAGGGGTCGCTTTGGGAGAAATTTCCGTTTTAGCGGTTGGGGTCTTGCATACTCGTAGAGCACATAAAAAGCACATAAATGTGGACTACTTTGATCTACCGACATCGAAAAAATAACCAATACTCGTATTGGCGGGTAGCTAGGATCTTGTAGGGGCGGTTTTGGGAGAAATTTGCGTTTCAGCGGGTTGGCTCTTGGATATTCATAGAGCACATAAAAAGCACATAAATGTGGACTACTTTGATCTAGCGACATCGAAAAAATAACCAATACTCGTATTGGCGGGTAGCTTGGGTCTTGTAGGGGCGGTTTTGGGAGAAATTTGCGTTTTAGCGGTTTAGCACTTGAATATTCGTACAGCACATAAAAAGCACATAAATATTATGTATTTTCATGTCAGTATATACAAAAAATGGTAAATTCTCTTATTTGGAGGTTTTTTGAGGTTCTATATCGGGCGAAAAAACAACATAGGGATTTGGCTGTTCGATATTCGCAAAGCACATAAAAAGCACATAAATATCACGTAGTTTCATTCTTAGATATGCCAAATATCATTAAGTGCTCTGCTAGGTTGATGGTAAGCCAACAGAGCACTTTTGATTTTTAATTACCCGCTAAACAGTAAGAGCACAAAAATTTTGAATGGAGCCAAACATTAGCACATAAAAAGCACATAAATGTGGACTACTTTGATTTTGCGATATCGAAAAAATAGCCAATACTCGTATTTGCGGGCAGCTTGGGTCTTGTAAGGGTGGTTTTCGGAGAAATTTGCTATTTAGCGGTTTGGCTCTTGGATATTCATAGAGCACATAAAAAGCACATAAATATGGACTATTTTTATTTTGCGATATCGAAAAAATAACTATTACTCGTATTGGCGGGTAGTTTGGGTCTTGTAGGGGTGGTTTTTGGGAGAAATTTGCGTTTTAGCGGTTTGGCTCTTGGATATTCATAGAGCACATAAAAAGCACATAAATGTGGACTACTTTGATTTTGCGATATCGAAAACATAACCATTACTCGTATTTGCGGGTAATTTGGGTCTTGTGGGGGTGGTTTTGGGAGAAATTTGCGTTTTAGCGGTTTAGCTCTTGAATATTCGTACAGCACATAAAAAGCCCATAAATATTATGTATTTTCATGTCAGGATATACAAAAAATGGTAAATTCTCTTATTTGGGGGTGTTCTGAGGGTCTATATCGGGCGAAAATAAAACATAGGGATTTGGCTGTTCGATATTCGCAAAGCACATAAAAAGCACATAAATATCACGTAGTTTGATTCTCAGATATGCCAAATATCATTAAGTGCTCTGCTAGCTTGATGGTAAGCCAACAGAGCACTTTTGATTTCTAATTACCCGCTAAACAGTGAGACCACAACAATTTTAATTGCGCACAAAATAAGCACATAAAAAGCACATAAATGTGGACTACTTTGGTTTTGCGATATCGAAAAAATAACCATTACTCGTATTGGCGGGTAATTTGGGTCTTGTGGGTGTGGTTTTGGGATAAATTTGCGTTTTAGCGGTTTGGCTCTTTAATATTCATACAGCACATAAAAAGCACATAAATATTATGTATTTTCATGTCAGTATATCCAAAAAATGGTAAATTCTCTTATTTGGGGGTTTTTTGAGGGTCTATATCAGGCGAAAAAAAACATAGGGATTTGGCTGTTCGATATTCGCAAAGCAAATAAAAAGCATATAAATATCACGTAGTTTCATTCTCAGATATGCGAAATATCATTAAGGAGTAAGGCCACTGTAACGGCCCAAAAAAAAGGTTTTTTCACTAATTTTTTGCTCCCGAAATTAAAGGTATTTGAAAAAAAACTTTTAATGGTGTTATCGGGCATACATTAAACTTTATTATAAAATTTTTTTACAGTAAAAAAAAAACAAAATGGCGGTTCCACAGCTATCTTCCCGGGACATGTTTTGCTTCCAGGGCTCCGCGGCACGCAGCACCACTGGTGCACTTTTGAATCTAGAACAAAAAAAAAACCATTAATCTAGAGGGCTATAGCTAGAGAATGTCGATCGGATTTTAAAAAGTATCAATTTTTGTGGATTTGGCGTGCGTTTGAAAAAAAAAAATTGATTTTTGACGAAAAAAACGGCAAGTTTTTTGTTAATAAAAAATCAATAAATAAAGTTCTTGAAAATTCCGATCGACATTCTCAAGATAATGTAAATGTTCACATCTGGTTAAAATTTCAAGTAAAAAAAATGAAAATTGTTCGAGTTATGCTGCGTGCCATTTTGAAAAACCATGTTTCGAGAAAAACGCGTTTAAAGTTTTGCGAATAGTTTTTTATTGGAAAAAATTAAAAAAAGAAGTTAAAAGGATTTAAACTATTTTTAAACTAGAGGGTTTAAACTATTTTTTAAGCCAATAAAAAAAAATCGATTTTTCACAAAATTTACAGTGGCCTTACTCCTTAAGTCATTTTGCTCAGCCATTTCACGATAAATCCGGGCATCTATGTACGCACGTTCAATTCGATTGTATTATCCATTGCCCCGAATAGTGATCGTGAAAAAGGTCCTCGGAAAGTCAGGGTCGGAAGAGAATTGTTATCGGGTACCTAATGAAGAGGATGGCATTAATAATCCCCTTAAAAATTTATATTTACATGGATCAAATAACAAATTGTTCCACAGATGAATTTTGCGGTCATGAACCTGTCATAGTCTTAGATAGTGCAACAAAATCGTACAGGTCCTCTAACATTAGAGGATTTGCATCTAGGGACAAAGACGCGATTAGATTAACCGCAAATATTGCCACCTTGACTGAACATCCGGTTGCAGGTGCATAGTTGCAGTACAGTAGAACCTCGATTAATCGAATTTTCAGTTATCCGAACGCTTCGGCGCCGTATCCGAACGTTCGATTATTCGAACTCGATGATGGTCTTTTTTCTCAGTTAAGGTATCGCCCTAAGGTATCCCCCTTTTTTCTTTAATAAACCTGTTTTCTAACACTTCGAGATATCCCATGTAGAAATTGTGTTAGGAATCCTATAGGATTCCTCTACTTCTCCGTACTTCCTCATAGGGATCTAATGGGGCACCCTATTGGATCCCGATCAGGAAACGTCAGGCTCGTACATTGGATTCCTATAGAGATGCCCTATAGGGATCCAAAAGGGATTTCCATCGGGATCCAGTAGGGATTTCTATTGCACTGCCAAAAAAATATTTAATTCAAATAGGATCTATTTAAATCTAATTGGTTTTTTCCTTAGCTCACAAATATTGCATATATTCAAATTGAATAAATAAAGATTCGATTCACCTAAATCTCTATTTGCTTACAATGTACATTGTAAATCTAAGTGTACTATATGCTTAAAATATTTCATAAATCCAAAATAAAATGAAATATTTAATTGAGAGTCTTACGACAACGATTTTGTATCATAATTCTTCATTTCCTAGCCTTTTGAGGTGATTTCTATCACAGAAAATATTTCACCTATATGGGTATCGAACCTACCTACTCATAGCTACGCATGCTGTAGCACGTGCTACCGAGTGCTTGTATCATCTTCCTCGCAGATATGGCTAAGAGACCAAATTAATTCCTATAATTATTTGCTGTATCACATAAACTATATCAATTAGTTAATATCACTGTGATAATTAGAGAATTTGATCGAATGACGTGCTATATATTTTTCTAGCATAACCTATATATGTAGGTACATCTTTATTGTTCACCTAAGGGTTACAAGGCCTTCCGTTTCTTACAATAACTCTTATCCTAACTTATCTCTACTTAATCGTATCCGCCACGCTCTTACACACTATCTCGCTTCGCCCCTCCGCGTTATTCTAACTTATCCTTAATCTTATGCTACTTCTCTCTCCTTTCTCCGACTTCCGTTTCCTCCTTTCACTCCATTCTTCTTTCACTCTGCGTTCATTTCTCTTTCCTTCTCCTTCCTCCTTTTCTCTAACCTTTTCATCCATTCCTCTCATCCTCCTTCCTCGTCTAGTATTTCCTTTCTGCTTTCCCCTATTCCTCTTTCTTCTCCTGTCCCCCCTCCACATCTGTCTATTACATGCTCCCACGTCTCCCTTTCTTCCCCGCAGCATCTGCATTCTCTGTCGTCCTCCGTCTTCCAGTACCATCGTTCCCTCATTTCGTTTCCCATCCTAAGTCTCGCTATCCTCACGTAACTTTCTTCGCTCCACTCCGCTTTTAAGTACTCTGGCACCCTCTCTACCCTGATTTTCCTGTACCATCTGTTGTAGTTCGATCTTTCTATCCTCTCCCTTCATTCCCTTTCTTGCTTCTTCCTTTCCCCTCGATCTCCCGTTCCTGGTCTTCCCCCTCTCTTTGTCCTTCCTCCCTTCTGAACTCCCTTCCTGACCTCCCTTCGTCTTTTTCTAATTTCCATTTTGTCCGCTCGCTCACCCCCCTTTTCTTACTCTCCTTTATCTCTTCCCAACATAGCCTTGCTACCTCGCTCCCCCGTCCTTTGCTCAGCTTTTCCTCGTACTTCAATGCTTTCCTACCTGCTCGCATCTTTATCTTATCCCTTTTCATTTCTTCCCTTACCATATATCCTGGCGTCCTCCAATCCAGTCCCAAAACCCACCGGATATACCTCTCCTGCACCGCCTCCATGCTCTCTCTTTCCTCGCACCTCCATATTTCCACACCATCATGTCAAATAACCACACCATCATGTCAAATAACCACATCCTCCTTCCTACATCCTTTCCGAATTTCCTTTTCCCTATTCCCCATACCCGTCTCATCGCCGTGCCTGCCTTTCTCATTCTGTCCCTTATATGTGCCTCCTGGCCGCCGTTTCTCTTGAATACGTATTCTAGATATTTAAACTCCTTCACCGCTTCCATCCTCTCTCCCTTCCATTTCCATTCCTTCTGCTTCTGCCTCCCTCCTCCTTTCCTGTAACTCATTATTTTCGTTTTCCCTACGTTTACCTCCAGTCTTTTTCCTTCAAAATATGTCTCAATCCTCTTTATCATATTTTCCATGTCCTCTTCTCTCTCCGCCATCGCTACTATGTCATCCGCGTATGCTAACGTGTATATCTTCTTTCCCCCCAATTTCACTCTGCCCCATTCTCCCTTCCTCATCTCGTCCTCCAGGTCCGCCTTCAATATATTCAATAATGTTGGGCTTAGCGGGCACCCCTGTCTAACTCCTTTCTCCGTTGAAAAAGTTTCTCCTGGCTCCCCCGCTACCAGCACCCTGTTTTTTGCTTTCCCGTATATTTTTTTATTCTTTCTCTTAGTCCCTTCCTTATCCCTCTTCTCTCCATCGCCTCCCACAAGACGCTTCTATCCACCGAGTCAAACGCTGCCTTCAGGTCTACAAAGATCGTGACCAGCTTGCCCTTCTTCTTCGCCACCTGTTTTTCTATTACCTAATTTAGCACATAAATATTATCTATGGTCCCCATCCCGTTCCTGAAGCCGGTTTGATTCTGCGGCACCTTTCTTCCTCTCTCTACCTCCTCTTCTAACCTCTTTGCCAATACAAGATATATGCAATATCGTTGCATATATCTTGTATAGGGAAGGCATCAGCGTGACTCCCCTATACTCCTCTACCCTCGTCCCTTCCCCTTTCTTCCTTATCGGCACAATGAGCCCCTCCTTCCAGTCTTCTGGCCATCCCTCCCCTCTCCATACTCTTCTGCATATCTCTCCAGCCCATTCCATCGCCTTGTCTCTCCCTACTCCCATTTCCACGCCTCATTTGGTATTTCGTCCCCACCCATCGCCTTCCCCTCCCTGCTTTTTTCTACCGCCCTTCTTACTTCGTCCTCCCTTATTTCTTCTTCTTCGTCTCCTCCCCTTCTACTTCCTGTTCCGCTTTCCTCCCTTTCCTCCGTTCCTCCTAACAGGTCCGGGAAATATTCTCTCCACTCGTCCTCTTTTATGTTCTCATTTACTCTTTTGCGCACTCTCCTGCTCCTATTCACTATTTCCCATACCTTGTTCTCTGTCCTCGCTTCTGCTACTTCTTTTATCATTATGTCTCTCTCCTCCTCCTCCTTCCTTTCGCACATGTCCTTGTACTCCCTCTTCCTCCCTCTGTATCCTTCCCTGTGCTTTCCCCTTTCCTTCATTTTTTTAGCTCTTTTCTCACCTTCTCTTTTTTCCCTTTATATTCCGTATCCCACCACCCTTCTCTTGCTATCCTCCTCTCTCTACCCTCTTCCTCTTCGCTCTCCTTCATCACCTCTTTCATTTTCTCCATTATTTCTTTTACTCTTTCCTGCGTCTGTTCTCCCTCTTCTGCCCTTTTAATCCTCCTCCTGTAGCCCTCCTTCATCTTCTCCGACCACCTCCCTATTCCTGCCTTTCTTTTCTTCTCTTTCTGAGTCCTCATCTCCTTTCTTCCCTTTTTTATCTCAACTATGAGCAGGTGGTGATCTGACTTCACCCTATCTCCGACTCGCACACTCTCCACCCCTTCCCTTGTCGTCCTATCCCCTATTATATAGTCTCCCCTCTTCCCCCTGTGTACGTAAATTCTCCCTCTTCATCTCCCTTTATGTTTCCGTTGAGAATCTCCCACCCTACTTCCTCTATTATTTTTATTAGTTGTCTCCCTTCCGTGTTTATTTTCCAGTCCTTCGATTTCTACCCCTCCCCTTCGTCCTCTTCGTCCCACTTTTCACCCCCTTCTTCTCTTCCCGTCCTTGTATTCAAGTCTCCCTCCACTAGTACCCTTCCTTCTACGTTTTGCGTTTCCATTACTTCCCTTAACATTTCTATCTTTTTATCTATGTCCCCATTCACGTATACCGCTATTATTGTCCATGTCCCCTCCCCCTTTCCTATTTTCATCGTCACTACCCCTTCTTCCTCCCTCCCTTCTCTCCTTTTTCCGGTTCCATTTCCTCTCTCACCCCCATTAACATCCCCCCTCTGGCTCTCCCCTTCCTATTCCTCTTCACCGCCCATTGCGCCCTCCACACGTATCCCTTCGGTAATCTTTCTTTTATTCTCTCTCATCCTTTCTCCTCTATCCATGTTTCCATCAACACCATTGCCTCCCATTTATCTAATTTTTTCCAAAACTCCTTATCCTTGTTGGCGAGACCTGCCACATTCCAAAATACCACCCTCCAGATCTTCCCTTTTTTCCCCTTGTTCTCTGTCTTCTCCTCCTCTTCGTCCCCTTTCTCTAACCGTTTTTTACTTCCCCTCTCCTGTCCCTCTTGCCCCATTCTTCTTCCCCCGTTCGCTCCTCTGGCTCCCCCTCCCTTTCTTTTCCTCTCCAGTCCCTTAGTTTCTCTTCCTCCTCATCCCAAAACCAAGTTGTCCCCTCCATTATGTTCTTCCCATACTGTACCCTCACTCTCTTCCCTTTCCTTTCTTCCTCTTCCCCTATTCTTTTCAGTCTCCATTGCATCCTTCTCTTCCTCCATGTCAAGTTATCCTCTATTCTTTCCCTCCTTCCTCTTAATTCCTTTTTCCTATTCATCATCTCCTTTTTCTTCTCATTGCTTTCCATCCTTACTATTATCATCGTTTCTTTCCCCTGTTCTGCTCCTCGCCCTATTTCTCTCGCTTTCTCTATACTTCCCTGTACCCGTATTCTTTCCATCACTTTCTCCGCCGTCTCCTTTGCACTCCCTTCCTTAATTACTCCTCTTATTATTAGATTTCTTCTTCTCTCATCCCTCTCCTTCATTTCCAATTTTCTTTCTATCTCCTTTATCCTTCTCCCTATCTGGCTCTCCTCCCCTCCTCTTCTTTCCCCCATCCCCCCTCCATCACCCAATCTCTCTCTGTTGTTGCTATTACTGCCAGTCTCTCATCCATCTTTTCTATGTCCTGTTCCTGTCTTTCCTCCTTTTCCATCCTTCTTTCCATTTCCCACATTCTCTCCTCCATCGCCCCTCTTTCCTCCCTCTATCTTTCCACCGCCTGCCTTATCTCACCTCTCATCCGTCCCAACACTTCTTTCACTTCCCTTCCCTGCTCTTTTACCTCCACCATCTCTCTTCTGACCTCGTCCATCAGCGCTCTAATCATCTCCTTCACACTTTTTTCCTCCTGCCCCTCTGCCAGTGATCACTGCACTTTTCTGCTTTTCTGGAACACATTTCGCGCCCCTTGTTGCCTTTCCTCCATTTGCTCCCTTTTCCTTTTCCACATCTCGTTAATTTCCCCTAGGCTTGCGCTCCGTTCCTATAATAGCCTCTCTGCGTTTGTTTTCCTACCTTTCTTCCTTCCCTACTCCCCCTCCTCACTCCGCTGCTCGCTCCGCTTTCCGCTCTGCTCCTCTTCGACCCTTCTCGGTAATTTCTCTATTGCTCCTTTTGTTTCCGGACTACCTTCCCTCCTCCCTGTTTTATCTTCCTGCTCATCGTCTACCTTCTTTCCTCTACTTTTCTGTCTCTCCGTCTGATGTCGCCACCATTCCCTCACCTCGCCGAACCTTCCGCTTTTCCCGCTCGTCGCCTCTACCGCAGCTGGATTCTCACTCTGTATTCCTAACCTCTTTTCCACGTATGTTCTTCCTGCTTTCCCTTTTTTATTTCGCCCCCTCGCGCCCGTTTTGTTTTTCCCCCTTGCTTCCCTGCTTCACCTCTGCCTTTTCACTCACTTTCTCTTTCCATTTCCTCCTCTGTCCTCCTTTTCGCCACTTTTCTTATCACACTCTCACTCAGCCATTCGCTTTCACACCGGAAATGGAAACATAACCTATGTACAATGACAATTATAAAGTGGCCACCCATTTTTTAAAATTGTAGCGCGGCCATTTTGTGACGGTCAAGGTACGCTTTTGAAATGGTTTTTCGAGAACTCTTCGAAAAAAAATATATCGCCTTATGGGAAAAGTATATTCCACAAAAAAAACAAAAAAAAATTCTGGGTAAAAATAAAAATGGCATTCCGCGCTCAAAGAAGCAAAGTGGACGTGATTCTGAACACGTAGGACCCGGATGAGGGCCTCAAAAAAATGGTACCATTGAGAAAAAGGCCATTAAAAAATCAATATCGAACGATAGTTCAAACTGAACTCCGAGGAACCGCAGAGTTAGAATGGCCGGGAACGGAGTGGGCGTTGGAGCATTCGCCGCTATCTTCGTGACGTGGCTGTCGTGAGGTTGTAGAAGTCACCGAAAAATGTCGGGTCGTGGCTGACGTTACAATGAGAAGCGTCCGAGTGTGCGAGTGTAACGTGGAATATGAATGTCGAACGAGCTTCGTTTGTTTGCAGGTCCCGCGGAATCGGCGAAGAAAAAATACGAAAGCACCTAAAAGCCCTGGCCATGAGTCAATAATTAAACGAGCGATTGTCGTGAGACACTCGACGACTGGTCTAACGATTCGAGCCGCGCTGAGTGGATGTACCGTTTGTGAACGCAAAGAAAGCGGTCTTCCCGAAATCATGTTCAAGGGGTCAATTAAGATAACAAAGAATGCGTGACGATTAAATGTGAATGCGGTCTTAAAGATTATGAGGAAGCAAGTTCACCTTAGAGTTTTACGGCAAAAGAAGGGGATTGGGAGCGGGATTAAAGGGGTTGAATGGCAAAACGGGACGCGTGGAAATTTGTTTGTCGAAAACGGATCAGAGGACTTCCTTCAAACGGGGCGAACGCTTCGTTTTTGGGTGTGAGGAAGCTCCTTAGCGAGATGTTGATAACCGACGAAAAATGTTAAGGGGCTCACGCTGAACAAGCGCACGCGTGAATCTTATTTTGAATCGAAGTAGAGAATTTTTACGAGATAAAGTTCATTTATCGACTTGTGCAGTGGCAGTTGAAACTTGAACAAAAACTCGACTTTGGGAAACAGCATTTAAGGGGCCAAATTAAGAAGAACGGCATTACGGCATTCGCGATTTATCGTCGAATGAGTTTAATGGGTTTGTGAAAATATGGAATAGAATCAATCTACTCTTTTCAGATGCAAAATAGCGACCGAACTTTGCCTCGAGTCAGGGACCTTATTGAAGGTGTCACACAGTGGTCCCAAATCCCAAAAGGCCGGCCAAAGGTCAAAAACGTATTCAATTCGGGTGAAAGTCTGTACTCGGGGGTTTTCCAGGTCGGTGAAAACGAATTCGGAGTCAAAGTTCTCTTCGAATCGACGACTTTTAAATCAGGAAACGAATCCGAGTATGCATGCAAGTGGATCTGTTGCGGAATAATCCCTACAAACTGAGAACGCCACGCCGAGCATCGGAATCGTTCACGTTCACAGTCCACAGCAGCAGTAGTGGTCCTCAACGGCCTTTTTCGTGCCAAGGGTGAAACATTTTTAAAAATCACCCACTGGGAACGAGTCTGAACAGTCTCAAGATTATTTCGATAATGAAAGACAAAACCGAATATGAATGGACCGGTTTTCACATTGGATTAGTGTTGGTCCGGTAAAAAAGGTTGAAACAGGCGTATTTATCAACGTCGAATCTCATGTGAATATTCGTTCGAATCGACGACTTTTAAATCGGGAAACGAATCCGAGTCTGCATGCAAGTGTTTCTGGTGTAAAATAATCCCTACAAACTGAGAACGCCGCGCCGAGTATCGGATTCGTTCACGTTAGCAGTCCACACCAACAGTAGTAGTGCTCAATGACTTTTTTCGTGCCGAGGGTGAAACATTTAAAAAAATCACGCACTGGGAACGAATCCGAACAGTCTCAAGGTTATTTCGATAATAAAACACAAAACTGAATATGAATGGACCGGTTTCCACGTTGGATTCGTCTCGAGCCGATAAAAACCATACAGTTGAAACAGGCGTATTTATCAACGTCGAATCTCATGTGAATTTTCGTTCGAATCGACGACTTTTAAATCGGGAAACGAATCCGAGTCTGCATGCAAGTGTTTCTTTTGTCGAATAATCCCTACAAACTGAGAACGCCGCGCCGAGCATCGGATTCGTTCACATTCACAGTCCACAGAAGCAGTAGTAGTCCTCAACGGCTTTTTTCGTGCCGAGGGTGCAACATTTTAAAAAATCACCCACTGGGAACGAGTCCGAACAGTCTCAAGATTCATTCGATAATGAAACACAAAACAGAATATGATAGGACCGGTTTTCACATTGGATTCGTCTTGATCCGATAAAAAGACATACAGTTGGAACAGGCGTATTTATCAACGTTGAATTTCATGTGAATTTTTGTTCGAATCGACGACTTTTAAGGGGGGATTGTCTTTTTTTTCGCAAAATTTACCGCTTTTTGGGAATTTTTTTGTGAAGAAAGTATACAACGGAAAACCTGTGAAACTTGGCATATAGTTTTATTGATCTGTTTACTACATACAAAAAATTTTTTAAACAATTTCATAAGAAAATCCGCCTCCCACCCCCCTCGACGCGCGATGGTCTTTTTTTGATGGTGTGCACGATTTCTCAAAAACTATTCAACCGATTGTCTTCAAATTTGGACAGAATGCTCAGCTGACATCCTTTTATCGTTTGATGAAGCAAACAAGCAATACGTTTAATAGTTTTTTATTTATAACAAAAAATCGATCAATTTTTTTCGAAAAATCGATACTTCAAGTTCAAAACGTCACCAAATCGTCAATTTTTTTCCCTTTATCGAACGATAGCTATATGTGTCTAAAGTAAAATGCTTTTTGGGTTTTTGTTGCAGGATGAACGTGAAGGCTGTAATCGTGCACACCATGAAAAAAAGGACCATCGCGCGTCGAGGGGGGTGGGAGGCGGATTTTTTGATGAAATTGTTTAAAAAAATTTTTGTATGTAGTAAACAGATCAATAAAACTATATGCCAAGTTTCACAAGTTTTCCGTTGTATACTTTCTTCACAAAAAAATTCCCAAAAAGCGGTTAATTTTGCGAAAAAAAAAGACAATCCCCCCTTAAATCGGGAAACGAATCCGAGTCTGCATGCAAGTGTTTCTGTTGTTGAATAATCATTACAAACTGCGAACGCCGCGCCGAGCATCGGATTCGTTCACGTTCATTGTCCACAGCAGCAATAGAAGGCATCAATGGCTATTTTCGTGCCGAGGGTAATACATTTTTAAAATTCATCCACTGGGAACAAATCCGAACAGTCTCAAGGTTAATTCAATAATTGAACACAAAACAGAATTTGAATGGACCGTTTTTCATATTGGATTCGTCTCGGTCCGATAAAAAAATGGTTGAAACAGGCGTATTTATCAACAGCAGCAGCAGGAGTAGTCCTCAATGGCTATTTTCGTGCCGAGGGTAATACATTGTTAAAAATCACCGACTGGGAACGAGTCCGAATAGTCTCAAGGTTATTTCGATAATTAAACACAAAACAGCATTTGAGTGGACCGTTTTTCATATTGGATTCGTCTCGATTCGATAAAAAACAAACGGTTGAAACAGGCGTATTTATCAACGTCGAATCTCATGTGAATTTTCGTTCGAATCGACGACTTTTAAATCGGGAAACGAATCCAAGTCTGCATGCAAGTGTTTCTGTTGTCGAAAAATCCCTACAAATTGAGAATGCCGCGCCGAGCATCCGATTCGTTCACGTTCACAGTCCACAGCAACAGTAGTAGTCCTGAACGGCTTTTTTTGGGCGAGGGTGAAACATTTTAAAAAATCACCCACTGGGAACGAATCCGAACAGTCTCAAGGTTATTTCGATAATGAAACATAAAACAGAATTTGATTGGACCGTTTTACATATTGGATAGTGTCTCGATTCGAAAAAAAAACAGACGGTTGAAACAGGCGTATTTATCAACGTCGAATCTCATGTGAATTTTCGTTCGAATCGGCGACTTTTCTATCGGGAAACGAATCCGAGTCTGCATGCAAGTGTTTCTGTTGTCGAATAATCCCTACAAACTGAGAACGCCGCGCCGAGCATCGGATTCGTTCACGTTCACAGTTCACAGAAGCAGTAGTAGTCCTTAACGGCTTTTTCATGCCGAGGGTGAAACATTTTAAAAAATTACCCACTGGGAACGAGTCGGAACAGTTTCAAGGTTATTTCGATAAAGAAACACAAAACCGAATATGAATGGACCGGTTTTCACATTGGATTCGTCTCGATCCGATAAAAAACATACAGTTGGAACAGGCGTATTTATCAACGTTGAATTTCATGTGAATTTTTGTTCGAATCGACGACTTTTAAATCGGGAAACGAATCCGAGTCTGCGTGCAAGTGTTTCTGATGTTGAATAATCATTACAAACTGAGAACGCCGCGCCGAGCATCGGATTCGTTCACGTTCACAGTCCACAGCAGCAGTAATAGTCCTCAATGGCTGTTTTCGTGCCGGGGGTAATACATTTTTAAAATTCATCCACTGGGAACGAATCCGAACAGTCTCAAGGTTATTTCAATAATTAAAAACAATACAGAATTTGAGTGGACCGTTTTTCATATTGGATTCGTCTCGGTCCGATAAAAAAAAACGGTTGAAAGAGGCGTATTTATAAACAGCAGCAGCAGGAGTAGTCCTCAATGGCTATTTTCTTTCCGAGGGTAATGCATTGTTAAAAATCACCGACTGGGAACGAGTCCGAATAGTCTCAAGGTTATTTCGATAATGAAACACAAAACAGAATTTGAATGGACCGTTTTACATATTGGATTCGTCTCGATTCGATAAAAAACAAACGGTTGAAACAGGCGTATTTATCAACCTCGAATCTCATGTGAATTTTCGTTCGAATAGGCGACTTTTCAATCGGGAAGCGAAGCCGAGTCTGCATGCAAGTGTTTCTGTGGTGGAATAATCCCTACAAACTGAGAAGGCCGCACCGAGCATCGGATTCGTTCACGTTCACAGTCCACATGTCATCTTCGAAAATCACCTTCTTGGAACGAATCCGAACATCTCAAGGTTATTTCGATAATAAAACACAAAACAGAATATGAATGGACCGGTTTTCACATTGGATTCGTCTCGATCCG
The DNA here is from genome assembly GCA_964007375.1 of Ophion obscuratus. NCBI lineage: Eukaryota > Metazoa > Arthropoda > Insecta > Hymenoptera > Ichneumonidae > Ophion > Ophion obscuratus. The sequence goes on from OZ023313.1 coordinate 55,774,160, forward strand.
ATAAAAGAACATACAGGTGGAACAGGCGTATTTATCAACGTCGAATCTCACGTCAATTTTCGACCGAATCGACGACTTTCAAATCGCGAAAGGAATCCGAGTCTGCATGCAAGTGTTTCTGTTGTCAAATTATCCCTACAAACTGAGAACGCCGCGCCGAGCATCGGATTTGTTCACGTTCATAGTGCACAGCAGCAGTAGGAGTCCTCGATGGCTATTTTCGTGCCGAAGGGGATACATTTTTTTAAATCATCCACTGGGAACGAATCCGAACAGTCTCAAGGTTATTTCGATAATGAAACACAAAACAGAATTTGAGTGGACCGTTTTTCATATTGGATTCGTCTCGTTCCGATAAAAAAAAAACGATTGAAACAGCCGTATTTATCAACGTCGAATCTCATGTGAATTTTCGTTCGTATCGACGACTTTTAAATCGGGAAACGAATCCAAGTCTGCATGCAAGTGCTTCTATTGTCGAAAAATCCCTACAAACTGAGAATGCCGCGCCGAGCATCGGATTCGTTCACGTTCACAGTCCACAGCAGCAGTAATAGTCCTCAATGGCTATTTTCGTGCCGAGGGTAATACATTTTTAAAATTCATCCACTGGGAACGAATCCGGACAGTCTCAAGGTTGTTTCGATAATGAAACAAAAAACAGAATTTGAATGGACCGTTTTATGTACTGAGTTCGTCTCAATTCGATAAAAAACAAACGGTTGAAACAGGCGTATTTATCAACGTCGAATCTCATGTGAATTTTCGTTCGAATAGGCGACTTTTCAATCGGGAAACGAATCCGAGTCTGCATGCAAGCGTTTCTGTTATCGAATAATCCCTACGAACTGAGAACGCCGCGCCGAGCATCGGATTCGTTCACGTTCACCGTCCACATGTCATCTTCGAAAATCACCTTCTTGGAACGAATCCGAACTTCTCAAGGCTATTTCGATAATGAAATACAAAACAGAATATGAATGGACCGGTTTTCACATTGTATTCGTCTCGATCCGATAAAAAAACATACAGTTGGAACAGGCGTATTCATCAACGTCGAATCTCACGTCAATTTTCGTTCGAATCGACGACTTTCAAATCGTCGATTCCCTACCAACTGAGAACGCCGCACCGAGCATCGGATTCGTTCACGTTCATAGTGCACAGCAGCAGTAGGAGTTCTCAATGGCTATTTTCGTGCCGAGGGTGATACATTTTTTTAAATCATCCACTGGGAACGAATCCGAACAGTCTCAAGGTTATTTCGATAATAAAACACAAAACAGAATTTGAGTGGACCGTTTTTCATATTGGATTCGTCTCGTTCCGATAAAAAAAAAGGTTGAAACAGGCGTATTAATCAACGTCGAACCTCATGTGAATTTTCGTTCGAATCGACGAATTTTAAATCGGGAAACGAATCCGAGACTGCATGCAAGTGTTTCTATTGTCGAATAATCCCTACAAACTGAGAACGCTGAGCAGAGCATCGGATTTATTCATGTTCACAGTCCACAGCCGCAGTAGTAGTCCTCAATGGTTATTTTCGTGCCGAGGGTGATACATTTTTAAAAATCACCCACTGGGAACGAATCCGAACAGTCGCAAGGTTATTACGATAATTAAACACAAAACAGAATATGAATGGACCGGTTTTCACATTGGATTCGTCTCGATCCGATAAAAAAAAAATACAGTTGGAACAGGCGTATTTATCAACGTCGAATCTCATGTGAATTTTCGTTCTAATCGACGACTTTTAAATCGGGAAACGAATCGGAGTCTGCATGCAAGTGTTTATGCTGTCGAATAGTCCCTACAAACTGAGAACGCCGCGCGGCGCAACGGGTTCGTTCACGTCCATAGTCCACAGCAGCTGTAGGAGTCCTCAATGGATATTTTCGTGCCGAGGGTGATACATTTTTTTAAAAGAACTGACTGGGAACGAATCCAAACAGTCTCATGGTTATTTCGATAATTAAACACAAAACAGCATTTGAGTGGACCGTTTTTCATATTGGATTCGTCTCGATTCGATATAAAACAAACGGTTGAAACAGGCGTATTTATCAACGTCGAATCTCATGTGAATTTTCGTTCGAATCGACAACTTTTAAATCGGGAAACGAATCCAAGTCTGCATGCAAGTGTTTCTGTTGTCGAAAAATCCCTACAAATTGAGACTGCCGCGCCAAGCATCCGATTCGTTCACGTTCACAGTCCACAGCAACAGTAGTAGTCCTGAACGGCTTTTTTTGGGCGAGGGTGAAACATTTTAAAAAATCACCCACTGGGAACGAATCCGAACAGTCTCAAGGTTATTTCGATAATGAAACATAAAACAGAATTTGATTGGACCGTTTTACATATTGGATTCGTCTCGATTCGAAAAAAAACCAGACGGTTGAAACAGGCGTATTTATCAACGTCGAATCTCATGTGAATTTTCGTTCGAATCGGCGACTTTTCTATCGGGAAACGAATCCGAGTCTGCATGCAAGTGTTTCTGTTGTCGAATAATCCCTACAAACTGAGAACGCCGCGCCGAGCATCGGATTCGTTCACGTTCACAGTTCACAGCAGCAGTAGTAGTCCTTAACGGTTTTTTTCGTGCCGAGGGTGAAACATTTTAAAAAATTACCCACTGGGAAGGAGTCGGAACAGTTTCAAGGTTATTTCGATAATGAAACACAAAACCGAATATGAATGGACCGGTTTTCACATTGGATTCGTCTCGATCCGATAAAAAACATACAGTTGGAACAGGCGTATTTATCAACGTTGAATTTCATGTGAATTTTTGTTCGATTCGACGACTTTTAAATCGGGAAACGAATCCGAGTCTGCATGCAAGTGTTTCTGTTGTTGAATAATCATTACAAACTGAGAACGCCGCGCCGAGCATCGGATTCGTTCACGTTCACAGTTCACAGCAGCAGTAATAGTCCTTAATGGCTATTTTCGTGCCGGGGGTAATACATTTTTAAAATTCATCCACTGGGAACGAATCCGAACAGTCTCAAGGTTATTTCAATAATTAAACACAATACAGAATTTGAGTGGACCTTTTTTCGTATTGGATTGGTCTCGGTCCGATAAAAAAAACGGTTGAAACAGGCGTATTTATCAACAGCAGCAGCAGGAGTAGTCCTCAATGGCTATTTTCGTGCCGAGGGTAATACATTGTTAAAAATCACCGACTGTGAACGAGTCCGAATAGTCTCAAGGTTATTTCGATAATGAAACACAAAACAGAATTTGAATGGACCGTTTTACATATTGGATTCGTCTCGATTCGATAAAAAACGAACGGTTGAAACAGGCATATTTATGAACGTCGAATCTCATGTGAATTTTCGTTCGAATAGGCGAGTTTTCAATCAGGAAACGAATCCGAGTCTGTATGCAAGTGTTTCTGTTGTTGAATCATCCCTAAAAACTGAGAACGCCGCGCCGAGCACCGGATTCGTTCACATTCACAGTCCACATGTCATCTTCGAAAATCACCTTCTTGGAACGAATCCGAACATCTCAAGGTTTTTTCTATAATGAAACATAAAACAGAATACGAATGGGCCGGTTTTCACATTGGATTCGTCTCGATCCGATAAAAAAACATACAGTTGGAACAGGCGTATTTATCAACGTCGAATCTCATGTGAATTTTCGTTCGAATCGACGACTTTTAAATCGCGAAACGAATCCGAGTCTGCATGCAAGTGTTTATGTTGTCGAATAGTCCCTACAAACTGAGAACGCCGCGCCGCGCATTGGATTCGTTCACGTCCATAGTCCACAGCAGCAGTAGGAGTCCTCAATGGATATTTTCGTGCCGAGGGTGATACATTTTTTAAAAATCACCCACTGGGAACGAATCCGAGCAGTCTCATGGTTATTTCGACAATTAAACACAAAACAGCATTTGAGTGGACCGTTTTTCATATTGGATTCGTCTCGATTCGATAAAAAACAAACGGTTGAAACAGGCGTATTTATCAACGTCGAATCTCATGTGAATTTTCGTTCGAATAGGCGACTTTTCAATCGGGAAACGAATCCGAATCTGCATGCAAGTGTTTCTGTTGTCGAATAATCCCTACAAACTGAGAACGCCGCGCCGAGCATCGGATTCGTTCACGTTCATAGTCCACAGCAGCAGTAGGAGTCCTCAATGGATATTTTCGTGCCGAGGGTGATACATTTTTAAAAATCACCCACTGGGAACGAATCCGAAAAGTCTCATGGTTATTTCGATAATTAAACACAAAACAGAATTTAAGTGGACCGTTTTTCATATTGGATTCGTCTCGATTCGATAAAAAACAAACGGTTGAAACAGGCGTATTTATCAACGTCGAATCTCATGTGAATTTTCGTTCGAATCAACGTCTTTTAAATCGGGAAACGAATCCAAGTCTGCATGCAAGTGTTGTTGTTGTCGAAAAATCCCTACAAACTGAGAATGCCGCGCCGAGCATCCGATTCGTTCACGTTCACAGTCCACAGCAACAGTAGTAGTCCTGAACGGCTTTTTTTGGGCGAGGGTGAAACATTTTAAAAAATCACCCACTGGGAACGAATCCGAGCAGTCTCAAGGTTATTTCGATAATGAAACATAAAACAGAATTTGATTGGACCGTTTTACATATTGGATTCGTCTCGATTCGATAAAGAAACATACAGTTGGAACAGGCGTATTTATCAACGTTGAATTTCATGTGAATTTTGTTCGAATCCACGACTTTTAAATCGGGAAACGAGTCCGAGTCTGCATGCAAGTGTTTCTGTTGTTGAATAATCATTACAAACTGAGAACGCCGCGCCGACCATCGGATTCGTTCACGTTCACAGTCCACAGCAGCAGTAATAGTCCTCAATGGCTGTTTTCGTGCCGGGCGTAATACATTTTTAAAATTCATCCACTGGGAACGAATCCGAACAGTCTCAAGGTTATTTCAATAATTAAACACAATACATAATTTGAGTGGACCGATTTTCATATTGGATTCGTCTCGGTCCGATAAAAAAAACGGTTGAAACAGGCGTATTTATCGACAGCAGCAGCAGGAGTAGTCCTCAATGGCTATTTTCGTGCCGAGGGTAATACATTGTTAAAAATCACCGACTGTGAACGAGTCCGAATAGTCTCAAGGTTATTTCGATAATGAAACACAAAACAGAATTTGAATGGACCGTTTTACATATTGGATTCGTCTCGATTTGATAAAAAACAAACGGTTGAAACAGGCATATTTATGAACGTCGAATCTCATGTGAATTTTCGTTCGAATAGGCGAGTTTTCAATCAGGAAACGAATCCGAGTCTGCATGCAAGTGTTTCTGTTGTTGAATCATCCCTATAAACTGAGAACGCCGCGCCGAGCACCGGATTCGTTCACATTCACAGGTGTCATCTTCGAAAATCACCTTCTTGGAACGAATCCGAACATCTCAAGGTTATTTCGATAATGAAACACAAAACAGAATATGAATGGACCGGTTTTCACATTGGATTCGTCTCGATCCGATAAAAAAATCATACAGTTGGAACAGGCGTATTTATCAACGTCGAATCTCACGTCAATTTTCGTTCGAATGGACGACTTTTAAATCGGGAAAGGAATCCGAGTCTGCATGCAAGTGATTCTGTTGTCAAATAATCCCTACAAACTGAGAACGCCGCGCCGAGCATCGGATTCGTTCGCGTTCATAGTGCACAGCAGCAGTAGGAGTTCTCATGGGTATTTTCGTGCCGAGGGTGATACATTTAAAAAAATCACCCATTGGGGACGAATCCGAACAGTCTCAAGGTTATTTTGATAATATATCCCAAAACAGAGTTTGAGTGGACCGTTTTTCATATTGCATTCGTCTCGGTCCGATAAAAAAGGTTGAATCAGGCGTATTCATCAACCCTCAGCACGAAAATAGCCATTGAGAATTATTACTGCCAGGGCCGGTTTACAAAAATTAGCGCCCTAGCCCTGAGAAAGTCAGCCCCCCCCCCGCTACTCGCCGGTCATATGGGGGCGAGATAAGAAGGGGTGCGCGTACTTGGCGATCCCGTCGACGCGCGGCGCCCCCTTTGCAGCGGCGCCCTACGCCCGGGCCTAGCGAGCCTAGTGTATAAACCGGCTCTGACTACTGCTGCTGTGGACTGTTCGGTTTTGTTCTCAGTGGATGATTTTTAAAAATGTTTCACCCCCAGCACGATAATAGCCATTGAGGACTCCTACTGCTGCTGTGGTCTATGAACGTGAACGAATCCGATGCTCGGCGCGGCGTTCTCAGTTTGTAGGGATTATTCCACAACAGAAACACTTGCATGCATACTCGGATTCGTTTCCTGATTTAAAAGTCGTCGATTCGAACAGAACTTTGACTCCGAATTCGTATTCAGCGACCTGGAAAACCCCCGAGTACAGACTTTCACCTGAATTGAATACGTTTTTGACTTTTGGCCGGCCTTTTGGGATTTGAGACCGCTGTGTGACACCTTCAATGAGGTCCCGGACTCGAGGAAAAGTTAGGTCGCTATTTTGCATCTGAAAAGAGCAGATTGATTCTATTCCATATTTTCACAAACCCATTAAACCCGTTCCATGATAAATCGCGAATGCCATAATGCCGTTCTTCTGAATTTGGCCCCTTAAATGCGGTTTCCCAAAGTCGAGTTTTTGTTCAAGTTTCAACTGCCACTGCACAAGTTAATGAATGAACTTTATCTCGTAAAAATTCTCTACGTCGATTCAAAATAAGATTCACGCGTGCGCTTCTTCAGCGTGAGCCCCTTAACATTTCTCGTCGGTAATCAACATCTCGCTAAGGAGCTTCCTCACACCTAAAAACGAAACGTTCGCCCCATTTGAAGGAAGTCCTCTAATCCGTTTTCGACAAATTTCCACGCGTCCCATTTTGCAATTCGACCCCTTTAATCCCGCTCCCAATCGCCTCCTCTTGTCGTAAAACTCTAAGGCGAACTTACTTCCTCATAATCTTTAAGACCGCATTCACATTTAATCGTCACGCATTCTTTGTTATCTTAATTGACCCCTTAAATACGATTTCGGGAAGACTGCTTTCTTTGCGTTCACAAAAGGTACATCCACCCTGCGCGGCTCGAATCGTTAGGCCAGTCGTCGAGTGTCTCACGACATTCGCTCGTTTAATCATTAACTCATGGCCAGGGCTTTTAGGTGCTTTCGTATTTTTTCTTCGCCGATTCCGCGGGACCTGCAAACAAATGAAGCCCGTTCGACATTAATATTCTACGTTACACTCGCACACTCGGACGCCTGTCATCGTAACGTCAGCCACGGAACGACATCTCTCGGTGACTTCTGCATCCTCATTCCAGCCACGTCAAAAAGATAGCGGCGAGTGCTCCAACGCCCACTTCGTTCCTGGCCATTCCATTTCCGCCGTTCTTCGGAGGTCAGTTTGTACTATCTTTCGATATTGATTTTTTAATGGCCTTTTTCTCAATGGTTCCATTTTTTGAGGCCCTCATCCTGGTCTTCCGTGTTCAGAATCAAGTCCACTTTGCTTCTCTAAGCGCGAAATGCCATTTTTATTTTTACCCAGAATTTTTTTTTTTTTGGTGGAATATACTTTGCCTACATAGGCGCTATATTTTTTTTCGAAGAGTTCTCGAAAAACCATTTCAAAAGCGCACCTTTGCCGTCCCAAAATGATCGCGCAAGCATTTTAACAAATGGGTGGCCACTTTAAAATTGTCACTGTGTATATATATATATATATATATATATAAATTCTCCTCACTCCCTCTATCTACCACCATAACTCTTTGATATGTATCTTGCAATAAAGACAAACTATTCAATCAAATAGAAAAATGGTTGACTGTACGAAAATTTCATCTAATTCATATTTAAAAATGATCAAATAGATCCATTTTGTGGATTCAACTAAATTTTTTTTGAGCATATGGAACTGAATTGCCGATTTATTAGGATTAAATAAAATATTTAGTTGTATTTCGTGCCTCTTCCTCGAGTTTACTTTGTAGTCCTCCACTCTGTGCCGATATTACCAGCTATTCAAAATTAAAAATCCGAGACGGCGGCTCCTCCGCGCCCTTGCGGCGGCCAGTCTCGGATACTAGCCTTATTCTTCATTTTGGTGCCGAAGGAACCACACATTCATGAAAAAAAAGAAAAGTTTTAAGGAAAATGGGGAAAAACGGCGTAAAGGATGAAGAAAAGGATCTTCGAGACCGTATAAGACGGCTCGAGGAGAAGATGCGGAAAAAGAAAAAGCGGAAACATAGGAAACGTAAGTTAACCTCTAATTTGTTACAGTTCAACTCAACACCGATACAACGAGGCTGACGAGACCAACATCATTACACTCGTGATCTCTCTCGTGCTCGATGTCTAGGCGAAAGAGTAACTGACTGTAAAAAATTCTACGTAAGGCGTAGGATATTACAATGGGAAGCGGGCCAGGCCCACACTTCCAGCAGTCCAGGACTGCTAAATACAGCGAATGCTTAATTTTTTCCGAGGGATAGTGATATGCATTTTAAAGGAGCGGATATTTCCGTTCTCCTGGCCGCAGGTTATGGCTTTTCGTCGCCAGGTAGCAGCGGTAGCAGCAGTGAGAGCAGCAGCGAGGCAAGCGAGAAGGAGAATGAATGAGAGTGAGAGAGAGAGACGATCGTGCTCCCACGCGTCGAGGCGACGTAGGGCTTCACGCTCGCGTTCTCGTCATCGCTCTCGTTCGCACAACAGCACGCGTTCACGTTCTTGCGTCCACTCCCGCTCTCGCTCAAACGATGCAATCCAGACGCAAGAGGGAAATACGAGTTCAGCTGAGGATCATAACCTTAACCAGCAGTCTACAAAAAAGCCAACAGAAGACGTGAGCGGCGAGGTCACTCGGTCGGTAAAGGAGGACGTGACGCTAGGCGAAGACATGTTACTCGTTATTGGCAAACGGCTACTATCAGACAAAAAATTAATAGAGCCCGTGCACAAGGACATGCAAATTCTATGGGAGGAAATATACAAAGATGGCTTGCCAAAAGACATAAAAGTCGCATTCCTAGAAACGCCAAAACTCAACTTAGAGTTGAAGGCTTCCGTGCATGAACCGGTTGCTAACCGAGACAATCGGCTTGTTGAAAAACAGAAAGTTGCAGTTTGCTTATCAGTGTTAGGTTTGATCCTGTCTCAACTTTTGAATAAAGAAGAGGTGAAAGCGATCGAGTTAATAAAAAAAAAGCGACAACTGCAGAATTCTCGTCGATTTACGAAGAGACGAAACCCTAACACGACGATCACAAATTATGTCCAACATCCGGGCTTCGTTGAAGGAAATGCTCAAGACTGCAGAAGTGGATGAATGTCTTTTCGGTAAGCAACTCGAAGAGCAAGTGAAGGTGGCAAAACTACTCGACAAATCATCCAAAGAATTAAAACTACCGGAATAGACTGCTATCAAACATGTGTCAAAAAACACGAAGGGCCCGCTTCAACAGACGAATAGGAAATACGTGAAATCACGGCCACCATAGAGAAAGCCGTGGGCCGGGCAATACGAGCCGTACCAGCCGCCTCCCCGCAGGGTCTACTCAGCGAGCAACAGAACACACAAGAAACGCTGTTAGAGGATGTGAGTATTTTGGCTGGTAGACTGAGGCATTTTACCGAAAACGGTTTACCATTTGCCGCTGCGCGCCGTTAATTTTTGCAAAAATAATAAGACCTATTGTCACACTTCTAAGAAAAAGAGGGCTCGTGTCCGTTATCTATCTCGACAATATTTTACTATTTGGCAAATTGTTTGAACAAATATGGATGGGTATTTTTTAAAAAATTGAGAGAGAGAAAGTTATAGCCCTAGAGAAGTGTCATGACAATTACGAAGCCGTTATCGAAATAAACTCCGAGCTAGACGCGGATTTCAAATGGTGGAAAGACAATATATTAAACATTGTTAAGCCAATACGCAATTCTAAATTTTGATTGGAAATATTTTCTGATTCATCGTTAAAGGGGCGTGTTGCCAAAAGAAAAAAATCCACGGTTTTTGGTCTCAAGAAGAACGTAAATTTCACATAAATTACTTAGAGTTACTTGCGGCCTTTTTCGCACTGAAAAGTTTCGCTAAAAACTTGAGAGACTGTAATATTCTGTTAAGGGTTGACAATACAACAGCAATGTCATACATCAATCATATGGGTGGCATCGGCAGTAATAAATTAAGCGAAATTGCGAAAAAGATGTGGATATGGTACGAATACCGCAACATTTGGCTCTTCGCATCGTATATTCAATCTAAAAATAATTCTGAGGCAGATTTTGAATCTAGATGATTGGAGCCTGAAACGGAATACACGTTATCAGAAAAAACATTTCAAAGAATTCGATAAGTATTGGGCAATCCGGATATAGATGTATTCGCTCGTCGAATTAACAAAAAATAAATGTAACACTTACATTTCATGGGAAAAAGATCCGGGGTCGATCGCAGTCGACGCATTTACGGTTGATTGGGCGCGTTACTACTTTTATGCATTTCCTCCTTTTTCGATGATTATCAAAGCATGAAGAAAAATTGATCAAGAAAATTCACGGGGAATTCTAGTAATGCCAGACTAGCGGTCGCAAGCCTGGTATCCGTTATTTATGAGCATGACGGAATCGAAATCTTTAAGATTTGAGCCAGACATTGATTTACTGGTGTCCTCTAACAGGGCACCCCAGCCACTTCGGCCACAGTTGTCGTTGCTAGCAAGGATTTTATCAAAAAGGCACTAACAAAGAGAGGAATATCTGAGAAAGCAGCAACAATCGCCTTAGCTTCAGTCACCGAATCAACGATAAGGCAGTACGAATGTCCAATTAAATAATTGCGTCAGTTTTTTAATTGGATAAATTTGGACCCCTTGATGATAAACTTCACAGAACTTCCGGACTTCCTCGCTGGAGAATTTTTTAACGGAGCATCGTATAGAACGATTAACTGCTGTAGATCGGCTCTGTCATTCATATTTGGTCCGAGCATCGCAGAGGATCCAAGGATCAAAAGGATATGTAAAGGTGCTTACAAGCTTCGCCCATAATTACCCAAGTATAATGCCACATGGAACCCGAAAGTTGTACTTCAACTTCTCGCCACGTGGACACCCAACAACAATATCACGCTAGGACGAATTTCTATTAAGTAAGCGGTGCTGCTATCTTTAGTGACGGATCATAGAATACAGACATTGTCGTTGATTAACATTAATGAAAGAGCTATATCAAAAGAAAAAAATTGAAATTAAGATATCTGCTCAAATTAAAACCTCTGGGCCAAGAAGGAACCAGCTGATCCTGCCGTTTTTCGAGAAAAAAGAGATCTGCGCTACTCAAACGTTACTCGACTTCTTAAAATCGACACAAGAAATTCGCGGAGATACCGAAACCCTATTTATATCATTCAAAAAACTGCATAAGGCAATGGGCACGCAGACTCTAAGTAAATGAATCATAAAGTTTTGAAAGAGAGCGGGATCGATGCTGACTGTTTTGGTGCATACAGCATCCGCAACGCCTCGACATCTGCGGCAAAACGCGTAAGTGTCAATATAGACACGATTAGGGCAACGGCAGGCTGAACTAAAGAATCCAAAAATTTCGTGAGGTTTTATGATCTCAATATCGTAGAGGAAAAAACGGCATTTGCCAAGGCCATATTAAATTTATGAGAGGACTGTAACGTCAACATCATTCTGTTTAAACATTGTTTTTCTTTTCTGACTATAAAAATTTGAATATATATATATATATATATATATATATATATATATATATATATAGATATATAGATATTCTAATTTTTGTTCTATAAATTTAGAATATTCTATATTCTATAAAAATTAGAATATATATATATTTATATAAAAATTAGAATATATATATATTTATATATATATATATTCTAATTTTTATAGTCAGTCAGTTTTTATAGTATATATATATATATATATATATATATATGGGGTTAAGTCCCGAGAACGGGGGTTGCGAGTCGGCCTTGGAATAGATTGACAAGCAAGAAGAGAGTCAATCATTGGAAAAACGCGAATACGAGCAGCAAGCTATTGACATGTTACGATTGAACTAATCTTAATAAAGTTATCCAGTTCCTTTGCTTTTAATTACTTAATAAATGTTAGTAGTTGATTATTTCTCCTCCACCCTCTCCCGATTCCCACATATATGTATATATATATATATATATATATATATATATATATATATATATATATATATATATGTATATATATATATATATGTATATATGTATATGTATATATATATATATATATATATATATATATATATACATATATATATATATATATATATATATATATATATATATATATATATGTATATATATATATATATCGTTCACGCCAGGAGTTAACGAAGACATATTCAATGCGAGCGTGAAATATAATAATTGGAGCAGTATGTGAGTTGTGCCGTAACGTAACTTTAAACATCTACCAAGTGATCTCGAGGAAGAGGCACGAAATACAATAGATTAAACGAGCTTACCTGTAAGTGAAGTTCAGAAGCTTCAATTGTATGTAGGGCATCTTTCGAAGAGATCCGTCCACCCCGTAAAATACAATTTTCCTTTCTGCCTATAGCTGATTAAGATCAGCCCCATACACGTTGCGACAGACTTAGAATAATGAGGCTAGTATCCGAGAGTGGCCGCTGCGAGGGCGCGGAGGAGCCACTGTCTCGGTTTTTTAAACTTTGAAGAGGTGGCAATATCGGCACAGAGTGGAGGACTACCAAGTGATCTCTTCGGAAGAGACCCTACATACAATTACGATTGAACTTCACTTACAGGTAAGCTCGTTTAATCGATTAATTATTGGACGATATTGAATATATTTTGATTTGAATAAATAAATATATTTGAAGTAAATAATTTCAATAATGGAATGCAGGTGGAAAAACTTCATTGCACGAAAAAACTAGTTAAGTCAACTAAACAAAAATCAAATAGACGCGATTAGTTCATATCAATAGAATTTTTCTGTCAGTGCGCGATCCAATAAGGATTCCCCATCGGTATCCAATAGGGATTTTCCATCGGGATCCAATCTAAGAATCCTAAAGCATCCCCACATTATCGAACGGAATCCGATACGATGCTTGATCCATCATATCGCATTCTGTATATCCAGATTATTAAAAAAATAATTAATGTATCAATAGCCTCAAGAGATCAATTAATTGTTTTTAAAAGAGTATATGTTGAATATCACAATATACTTATATCCTTTTCTTATCTTTTTACTTTATTGCTTACCCATATTGTATATTTATAGTGCTTTATACGCTAGTATTTTTGGTACGGATATTCTTCGAGCACTTTTTATTCTTTGTAAACGCTTTATACTTTTTTTTTAAATTTATGAACTTTGACTACTCCTTATACTTAATGAAATATGAATACTTTGTACATTTCTAATACTTGGATACGCATACTTTTTATGCTGTAACGTATTTTCAAACTTTTTCCTTTCTTTTATTTGTTCCCGAGTAGAAATATTGTCAGGCTGGCCTGATATTTGATCTGCGCCTGATCACCTTGTAGTACGAAGGCCTTACTTAAGTTTGCCTTAATTTGCCTGATCAAGCTGGGGTCAGGCGGTGGTCGAGCAATCGGACTTACGACTTACTTCAATTCGCCTGATCCAGCTTACTTCAAGCAATCATCATGTAACTGGACTTCTACAGTTTGGCGCTAAAAACGGGCCTAACCTCATCTTGTCAACTGATGGATAGACATGAGAGAAGCACGATACATATTATTAATCACTTTATACATTTTTACATATAACGTGTATGTTGTGAATAAAATGGACAAGTATAATCGGAAGAAAATCGCGCAATGACTCCGTCTACGTGAATAGCGGGCTCTGAATAAGGGAAAAAGGAAGAAACAATACAGCAGCAGGTTAGTATAACAATTAATTTTTTTCAAAGCCTTACAATTCTTAATTCTATAAATATAAATTGGATTAAATCTGACTATAAATTAACCATACGCCAAATTATATATGCATTGGTTGTAATATTTATTACGATACATTTGACAGATCCGGAACAGATCCTCTCAGTGAGGAACAACTCGAAATTCCTGAGGATTGGCATGTGTTGGCGCTACCACTATGTAAGTAGATTTATATTTGTTTTGTGTATCGCTTTTATTTTCCTTTACTTGGTCCGTCTCCTTTGTCAGAGTAGAAAAAGAGACAGTGTAGGCCAACCAAATAATGGTAGGCTGACAGCGTAGTTCAATCTGGTAAATGTTTTGCCATCGGTGCTGATTGGCCTGGATAGCGTAGGCTAACCGAATAATGATAAGTTCACCGCGTAGTTCAGTTAAGTGCAAGTAAGTCTATCGGTGCAAGTAAGCCCATCGCATATGCACTTCGGATGGACATTACATTCACTGAACTGTACTACGCTGTCAACTTACCATTATTTGGTTGATCTTCGCTGTACGGGCTCTCCTGCTTCGATTCTAATTTTCATTAAAAAATGACCGCTCGCAGCTTTAGCAACAATTTTTTTCTTCTTTAAAATAGATAATTGTGTTACGTCTCCGTAAACTTTTAATGTTTTGTTTAATAATATCAATAATTGGGTTTTTATGAACAGGTTTAACTTTCATTATTTTCCGACGACTTCGTCGCCTCGTGTCTCTATGCGGTGTCGGGATACGCCGATAGTGAGACCGGATGTACCCGATCGAATTCCGCTGATCAAGCATCGCCTGATCCGCGGAGTTCGACCGTGGGACTTTGGGAGCGAGCGACTTTCCGTGGACGTTGTCAAAAACCCCCACCGGAGCGACCACTTAGGGAGCGAGCAACTTTCCGTGGACGTTGTCAAAAACCCCCACCGGAGTGATAGCTACCGAGCTAACATCGGTCCGGTGGCGGTGAAGATTTTTAGTTCCCATCTAGCCACGGAAGTAACCTGGTGTTGGGGTATAACTCCGGCCGAAAGCAAGTCGCGATCCCAGACTCCCGCGTCTTCACGGGTTCGCGTCCGTCAGTCTTCGGTCGTTAAAATGGTGTCGCGAGTACCGCGTCCACGGGGTTATTTCCTGTGCACGGATTCCTACTCACGCACAAAGCGTTCCGCGGCAACCATAATTCCCTTGCATTTGGGAGGTGGATAGTATCCCCTAGTGAACCCGGTGCAAAAGGTGGTTGCACAGGATTGTCAGACTTGTGCGCAGTCGACACCGACGCGATAGAGACGCAATCATTATTACATCTAATTCCATTCTTACAAATTGAAAACACAACTCAAGCCGCGCTGTTCAATCATCGTATTTTGTATCGAATATGCCAGTTCTATATTGTTAAAATTAGTGAGTGTGTATGAGTGTGGTGTGTATGAGTGTGGTGTGTATGTGTGTGATGTGTATGTGTGTGGTGTGTAGGTGTGTGGTGTGTATGTGTGTTTACTCATTCAGGCGTCAACAACATTGTAAGTCGGCTATTGTTAATAAATAAACCATGTTATAATCGGAAGCACCAAAGTATTCTGGCATCCTCCCCCTTATCCTCCCAGAGAACTCTGGCCCGTATGGGACGAGCAGAGCAGCCCACAAAATAATATTTCACTCGGGAAACCCGGGGTACCGTTCGGTACGTAACAAATTGGTGGCAGCGGTGGGATACTGCTGCTGATGGTTCTCTGAGAGGATTGGTGAATCCAGAATCTCCACCTGTTCGTGTAATTGTAAAGTTTCCGAATTACAGTGTTCCCTCCGTGTTCGAATTAATTCTCGATTTCCTTCCAATATTATATATTTCTAAATTTCCAAATTTTTCAATTATTGAATTTAAATTACCGCCCCATTGGCTGTCGAAATCCCTTCGCGACCGGTCGTGGCAAACCCAACCTTGCCAGGGGACATGTCCCAAATAATATCCGCCTCGATCGAGCATACACGGAGAGAATTAAATGTTAAAAATTACCGTGCAGCAACGGTAACCAGGTGACAACCATGAGACTTCGCTTATTATTGCTGAGTAAAACACAGATTTTCACGAAAATAAAATAAAATTTCGTCTTCAGATAGAACATTTCACCAGATTTTCTAGTAAATTTTGATGTGTAACAAAATACGCAAAACTTGAATTTAAAAAAAATATATAATATCAGCGAAATTTTACTGTGCATTTTATTATTTTATGCCTTTTAAAAAAAATCTCTATAAAAAGTATCGTCTTTATAACAGTTATTTTAAGATTTATTCTAAAATTTAATGAGTGTTATGGGAAAATGTATTGTGTTCTCGGTGGAAATTAACGTGCGCGCTTGGTTGAAATTATCGTGCGGTACAGTACGGTGATTTTGAGGCACTGCATGGTAAAAATTCCCCTTCATACCAAGTAGGGGTGCGCGGTCTCGTTTCAGTGGTCTTTTGTGAGCTTTAATCCATCTTTTCTTCATTTCCGATTTAAAATGTGTAAAATTGATTTTCAATTTATTTAACTGGTCTTCAGTAAGGTCATTACGAGAGAAAAGGTGCTTTCTAAAAAAAAAACAGTTTTTCTTCCAAATTGCGTAACTTTTCATTTTTCATAATATCGAAAAAGGATTTACGAGTCACCATCCTCACTCCAGAGGTACGAAATTTTTAAGAGTGAATACGATTTTACGATTTCAAATGTTGACAAAATAATACAAATGACAATAGACAAATTAGTCACATCACTCGAGCCTACGATGCACATGGGGGTATTTCACTAATCTATCCAGCCAAAAATATTTGTACGGTTATTTAGGTGTAGAATGGCGGAAATAAAGACAAACAAAAAATACACAGACAAAACATGTATTTCTTAAAAAAAAAAATCTTAATAACAAATTATTTATTTTTAACAATCAATTTATTTCATCCTTGCTTTAGGCACTAAGAAAAAGGATCTGAGCTTAAGAGCTTAATGTACCTTCCAGCCAAAGATGGTTATTTAAAAAAAAAACCTTTCTTGTAGAGTGTCCCCCTGCCTCAGGTAGTCAATGTAGAAGTTTTTTCCTGAGGTTGACGCAGGTAAATTTTGCCGTGTAGTGTCGTAAGGATACCGCGTGCGGTGCGGTTGGTGATTTTTAACCGACAGGAGGTAGATTTTCGAATAAACATGTTAAATTTTACTGTCTCCGATTTCTACCCTTCTTGTATAGTGAAATTTTTGCTACGTATTTGAAATATTCTGTAACGTGAGTTAAAAAAAACTTGTCACATACGAATTATTATGTTATTCTCACTTGTCACCACATTGAAATATATCACGTAATTTTTACCGTGAAATTCACGACAAAAATTACTTTTTGGTTCTCTTCGTGTATGTCTGCCGTCATCAGCGGCATGAATCTCTCGACTCGGTTGGCGGGTATTCCCGATTTTGACAGAAATTCCGCATCGTTGCGGGACTTCCTCCAAATTATTGCGAACGCAGCGGCGTTTGTCGAGCCGGCGAGGGAACGAGAATTTATCGCCGGAGTATTAAACAAATTGCGAGGGGAGGCACGTCTCTGTGTCCAGGGGGAAACTATCGCGTCGATCCCGCAGCTAATATCCGTCCTAAAAGAAAGGCTTTCGCGCTCGCGGAATTATGACGACTGTATGTCCGATTTCATTCGACTGCGCTTAAACCAGGGCGAAACGGTACGGGAATTGTATCACCCTACCAAAGCGCTCGCAGGTTTGGCACGCAACGCATGGAATTCGGACTATGGTTATGATATTCCGACGGATCCAGTTGACCCCATCGCGAAGACCGCGGTCAGATCCTTTCAGCGGGCCCTGCCAACACGCCTAGCGGAGTTGCTAGTCGCAGCGGCACCTAAAACTCTAAAAGACGCGGTTCAACTCGCGGAGCGAATCTCGGACTGTGGGGCGTCATACGATGCCCACGAAAAAAGAAAATTCTACGGGGTCCCGGTCATTGAATCGCGATTCCCTCGCGTTAATTGCACAGGGCGGGCCGAAAAAGAAAATCGCAATCGCGCTCCCCTTCGCCCCGCAACCGACGGAATTTGACACCCCCTTCCCCCACCTTAAACTCCTTCGTCACCGAGCTCGTTAAGCAGCAATCAGAGATTCGCGAGATCCCCGGGGACAACCTGAACCGCTCGTAGGAACGATCAAAGGCCCACTACGACGGAGGATGCCGTCCTTTCAAGGGAAAGGGGATTCGGTTTACGTCCTGAAGGAGCCGCGTAAGGGACAATTCGACAGCCAATACTACGGTCCCTATACTATACAGTCGATCACGATGGGAGTAACATCCTTTTGGAGAGCAAAAGTGGGGAGAAATTCCGCAAACATGTCGATAAGATTAAGCTAGCGCACACATAGGAATATTCAGTTAGAATAAGCCGCCGGAACGTCTATCACAACATTATGCGGAACCTCTACTCCGTTCTTCTGATGCTGAATTGCGGTCACATCGAGTCGACAATGGAAGAAGATCATCAAATTACCTTTATCACAACATTCCCGGGCCTGTACTTCGAGAAGGCAGCACAACACTATCCTTGCCTGTCACCTGCGGAAGGACTACCTCCTCACTCGCTTCACTCACGCGAGCCATCTTGTGGGCGAGCTATGGGGATTAATCGATCGATTGGATGTACGATTGCCCCCTTCCCCCACCACGATGAAGAAGCGATCCGCTCCATTCGGATTCGTCGGGAGTGTGAGTAAGTCGCTTTTCGGAACGCTCAACGAGGACGATGCCCATTACATCACGGGGCAGATCGACAGGCTATTCCACAATCAGAGTCGAATCACACAGTTGGTGGGACATCACATGCACATCGTATCCACCCACCTCCAAACCCTGCAGCGAGAACACGCCGAGGAGACTCGCCGTGTCAACGACGTATATGGAATTGTGGCACGGATACACCAGGAATTGCAGGCCTTGACCAACCAGGCTGTTCTGGGTCAGTACAATCTGACTCTGACCAACTACGCCAATCGAGTGGAAGCGAAACTGGAACGGTACATCGACGCGTGTTCCCGGTACGTCGGACCATTGCCGCGGCTGACAAAGGTCGACTCGACCCCGAGGCGGTGACGAAGGAACAGCTAATCGTCCTGGCCAAGGAGGTGCTACTCAAAGCCGGAGGGGTGGAGTTCCCCTCTCCCTGGACCACCTGCGCCCGGAAAATTCTACGGAAAAACGGGCCTACTGTCCTACCGGTATAAGGTGTTGATTGTAGCGCACATCCCGCTACTTAACCGCCCTACGTACGACCTCTACTGGAAGCATCCCTGGCCGGCGCCGCAGGTGTTCAACAATAGGACGGGGTCTGCCCATGACCTCGCTGTAGCTCCATATATCACTCAGGATGTAGAAAGAATGGACACCGCCTAATCTGTTCCGACGGGATGCCGATACAGTTTTCTCTCTCATCCAAGTTCTGCGAAGTGCAATGGTTGATGAAACCCACGGTTGAGGCGTTCCAACATTGCGACGTACGAGTGCATCCGCGTCACTCAGGCTACTGGACGTACTACCAACCCAAGGAGGATGGCTGTTCTCTCTCTCCCACCCGACAGCCCTCCGTATAGCCTGCTCGGAAAGGCCCCCGCGAGAAGTAGTCGTACGAGGGGTCGGAGTTCTACAACTCCGTCCTAATTGTATCAGAACGACGCGTACGACTACTCTCACCAGCCTACGGGTGTCTGCGAGTCGAGAACAGTACTACTATCAGCCTGGTCACGCTCTCACGTGTCGATCCTCGCTCCGATACTACATGCGGAAGGAACGGAGGACTTGCTGACTCCTCTGTCCACCCGACTTGATGACCCAGGTGCCTCGGAGCGACAGGACCCGAGCGCTCTTCCTGCAAGAGAGTCTCCGTGCGATATTCGACATAAATCGGCTAGGCCAGAGCGAGCCGACTTCCCTCCAGCACAATATGGTGGTTTATCGCAAGCGCCTCGACGCCTTTGGCTTTAATGCCCTCGTCGTCGATGGCCACGACGTCGAGGAGGTCGTCAAGCACTTGACCTCGCTCATCAAGAATCCCGGCCCGCTCGGTCTGCGGCCGTAAAAACCCCTCGTCGAGGACGCCCCCAGGGTTGACATTGCGAACATCAAACTCGACACGTCACCTGGTTACAAGCTCGGCGACGAGGTTGCGACGCGTCTCGCTTACGGCGTCGCCCTCGCAAAAATCGCGAAGAATAATTCCCGAGTAATCGCCCTGGACGGTGACACGAAGAACTCGACGTTTGCTGAAAAAAATCAAGAGCGTCGACCCGGAACGTTTCATCAAGTGCTTCATTGCTGAGCAGAATCTCGTCGGTGTCGCGACGGGTGCGGCCTGCAGAGATCACACGGCCCCTTCGTTTCGGCGTTCGTGACCTCCTTCACTCATGCCTTCGATCAGATCCGAATGGGCGCGATATCGCAATCGAACGTGAATTTCGTCGGTTCGCACTGTGGTGTATCGATCGGCGGGGATGGTCCCTCGCAGATGGGCCTCGAGGATATCGCGATGTTACGCTTGATTCCGGGCTCAACCGTGTTCTATCCGAGTGACGCTGTGTCTGCGGAACGGGCAGTGGAGATCGCCGCCAATACGAAGGGAATTTGCTGCATAAGAACGTCGAGACCGAGTACGGCGGTACTGTATAAGAACGAGGAGGAATTCGCCGCGGGAAAAGCGAACATCATTAGATCGACGCCGAGCGATCAGGTGCTTGTAAGCGGTACTCGCACCCCAGCGCGACGTCGTCCTCAAGAGACCCGCCGTCGAGGAAGTTCCGCGCTCCGGGCCACCGGCTGTCCTCGTCGACGCTTATGGCGTCGGCGCGCGATGGATCGTCACTGCGGTGCAACAAGTCCTTGAGCTGTGAGCATTGTTGCGTTAGGGATCTCCATGCATTGCGTGGCGACATATCATGAGGCTACCGTGAAAACTTATACCGGGTGTACTGAGCAACACAACGAAATATCTCGAGAATAATGCACTTGGGAAAAGAGTTTCAAATAAAGGTTCAGCTGTTTCAAGGTACGGAAAAATTGGAATTGATTATTTTTTTAACTCTACCTTTTAAATGGGAAGCTATTTTTCCGTGAGTAATTGAGTAACTTTTAAACGAAAGAAACTTTGGGACAAAGTTACATAGTTTCACGCAACACAAATTATGGGATTGATTATTTTTTATTTTTTATGGCAATTTTTAAGGTTATTGTAAGGTCAACTTAACTTTGTCAATGGGCACATTTTTTCCTAAAGTGGATCCCTCGAGATGTTTGGTTGCACCAACTCGAAAAGTTCACCCTGTATATACGTCATGCAACGATATATCAAGTACTTTGTAATGTCGCACGTACGGGAGCCGAGACGCAAAACTGTCAATCAAAAACGAAGGAGCGCTGGCGGGCTGGCTCCGCCGCCTCCACCGTCTCTCGGTTCCAAATTCCAAAATTACCGATCTCCCGAGAAGTCTCTCTCGATATGAAAAAAAAACTAACATACTCGGGTTTAAAATTATAACCGTCGACGAGGACGTCGACTATTCTCAAGGGGGGGTGGGTGTTACGTCTCCGTAAACTTTTAATGTTTTGTTTAATAATATCAATAATTGGGTTTTTATGAACAGGTTTAACTTTCATTATTTTCCGACGACTTCGTCGCCTCGTGTCTCTATGCGGTGTCGGGATACGCCGATAGTGAGACCGGATGTACCCGATCGAATTCCGCTGATCAAGCATCGCCTGATCCGCGGAGTTCGACCGTGGGACTTTGGGAGCGAGCGACTTTCCGTGGACGTTGTCAAAAACCCCCACCGGAGCGACCACTTAGGGAGCGAGCAACTTTCCGTGGACGTTGTCAAAAACCCCCACCGGAGTGATAGCTACCGAGCTAACATCGGTCCGGTGGCGGTGAAGATTTTTAGTTCCCATCTAGCCACGGAAGTAACCTGGTGTTGGGGTATAACTCCGGCCGAAAGCAAGTCGCGATCCCAGACTCCCGCGTCTTCACGGGTTCGCGTCCGTCAGTCTTCGGTCGTTAAAATGGTGTCGCGAGTACCGCGTCCACGGGGTTATTTCCTGTGCACGGATTCCTACTCACGCACAAAGCGTTCCGCGGCAACCATAATTCCCTTGCATTTGGGAGGTGGATAGTATCCCCTAGTGAACCCGGTGCAAAAGGTGGTTGCACAGGATTGTCAGACTTGTGCGCAGTCGACACCGACGCGATAGAGACGCAATCATTATTACATCTAATTCCATTCTTACAAATTGAAAACACAACTCAAGCCGCGCTGTTCAATCATCGTATTTTGTATCGAATATGCCAGTTCTATATTGTTAAAATTAGTGAGTGTGTATGAGTGTGGTGTGTATGAGTGTGGTGTGTATGAGTGTGGTGTGTATGAGTGTGGTGTGTATGTGTGTGATGTGTATGTGTGTGGTGTGTAGGTGTGTGGTGTGTATGTGTGTTTACTCATTCAGGCGTCAACAACATTGTAAGTCGGCTATTGTTAATAAATAAACCATGTTATAATCGGAAGCACCAAAGTATTCTGGCATCCTCCCCCTTATCCTCCCAGAGAACTCTGGCCCGTATGGGACGAGCAGAGCAGCCCACAAAATAATATTTCACTCGGGAAACCCGGGGTACTGTTCGGTACGTAACAATTGGATAGTGAAAAAAAGGAAAAAAAAGTAGAGCTCAAATTTGTGCCACCCTAATAAAATAATGTGCATACCTTATATAGATATATATATATGTAGACATTGAATTCTAAGTGGGATACACATTTTCGTATCTTTCAGTGGCTGTAATTTCGAAATATAGGGAACACGGAATAGAAGTTCTTTCGAAGCAAATTGGACAAGCCGTTGGAGCGGTATCAAGGCCTGATTAATTCAGCAAAAGACTGGGACAAGTTTCAAGCGTCGCGGAAAAAAAACGAACAGAACGCCCAATGTAGCGTTTCCTAAAAACGTCTGGTCATAGAAACGTTGAGCTCTATTTACTTTATTGACGAAGTTGCTTAAGTTTTTGTTTAAAAAATACATTAGATTATTTCAAGTTTATGTTCTATTACAAATACAAGAAAAATGATGTTTGTTTTCCACATAGATATATGTGAAAAATATATGTGATAGATTTTATATTAAGATTAAAAAATTATGTTTTAATTGGATAAAAAATTAAGCGTTATGTATAAAGTCGTGCCTTTTTCTCTTTTGTGTATGCATTGTATTTTTTATTTCAGGAATCAATCGGTCATCCTGAGCCGTGAAAAATCATATGATTTTTCACTTTGATCAAGCCGTGAAAAATTAAGCTCTAATCAGGCCATAATTTTTTACGCTGAACAGGCCTTGATCTTTTACACTGATCAGGCCTTGATAGTTTATCCTGATCAGGCCTTGATTTTTCACCCTGATCAGACGGAAGTCAGGGATTGTGTTTCAAAAATCTCGTGTGTTGTGTCCGTTGTGTTTCGGGGCCGATAACGTATAGTTGCCGCGACTATGCTGTGTTCAACGCAAATGATTATGTCACAACAATTAACTAATCTTCATTCAAAACGACTGACTCGGCCGTATTTGAGCCAAGAGTCGCACAGTTGATGCGACAACTTCTCTATTTAACGCAAATAAGGATTTATTAACTATTACTGAATCTGTATTTAAAATGTTGGCCCAGTAGTTATTTGAGGTAACCGTCGTACACTTATTACAAAATAAATATTTGGTTATAATTAAAATATCTTCAGTTGAATCGAATATAGCTCGATTAGTAGCTAAGAAATAACTGTTAAAAAATCGACCACTCGTCTCACATAATGATTTGTTAATAGTTGACAAATCTGTACTTGAGATAAGTATCGTACATTTGACAAGACCGTTTACTTTGTACGCTACCATGCCCTTTGTCGCACAAGCTCATTGGTGCGCAGATGCGACGTAGATACGATCGAGGTACTCTGGAGACTGTGCGTGACCGCATATCCACTTACCTAGAGGATATCAGTTTGTGATCGTAAGAACGTGAATGTATTTTCTGCGTCGATGGCATCAATTAACGATTTGCTTGTATTGTGGGACCTGCCAAATCGTTAGGGAACTTTTGAAAGTATATATACCCGGGAAAAAAGTTCATATCTGAATATATCTTAATCATATCTGTAGAATCAGATATGATCAGACAAGAAAATTGGCAATATCTGTTCATGTAGTGTCATGACAGATCATGTATGCTTATATCTGAGCATGTATGATCATATCAGGGGCATTTTGCTAATTTTGAGAGCAGACCCGTCCATATCGCAGCAGGTCTGACCAGATCCAGATCCAATTCCCAGGCAAGATCTGATCCCATTAGACCTGGACATCTATGAACAATAGACCTGCCCATATGATAGAATCATAGTTTATCCGAACCATTAGACCAGGTATGACTCCGACTATATCAGACCAAATCTTACCCTGTTGAGACAGATAAAATCTTGATAGTGCAGTCATGAAGATATTAAAATGTTTACATATATAGAGCGGGGTTATTAACACGTCATCACTTGACGTGTTAATAATTAATAATATTATACTAACTCACATGATCACATATAATACAGTCAGGTGAGGTGCCATATCTGATCGGATATCGTCTCATATTCTCATATATCGTTTCATATATTCAGATGTTTTTATGTGTGAACAACTGAACTGCATATACGACACGGTATGAGTGTATAAGACTTCGTATATTTTCCAGGTCTGGTATCGTATCTGATGGGATAAAATTTTATATGAACGTGCCTGCTCATATATCATCATTTATGTTCAGATATGGTTTCACGCTGCCAACTCGCCTTGGTACCTGACCAGATAAAAACATATATTAGATCTATATAGCGGAGTCTGGTACCGTATTTGATCGGATATGATCTTATACGAACAAATACGCTCACATATCACAACATGTATGTTCAGATACGAATTTACAGTACCAACTCGCCTTGATACTTAGCCAGATATAAACAGATATGAGTTCATATATGATCAGGCCAGATACTGTGTTTGATCAGATATGATCTTCTATATGCATATGTGATGTGGAATATGTTCAGGCCTAATCATATATGATACTGTAAAATGTCATATATAAATATATCTGATATATATATATGACAATATCTGAAATATATATGACAATATCTGAAACATATATGAACATATTCACTCAGACATGAACTTTTTTTCCCGGGTAGAGAATATTAAATTATGCATTAGAGCAGGGGTGGCCAAGACGTCAACTGCGGGACCGGTCGAACGCCTATTTTCTATGAGAGTTGTTCCTCGCTCTATAACCATTAATGCTACCATCTTGCTGTCTTCCGATGAACGGACTTGCTACTTGTAGAGGACAAATCGTTGGACAACGATTTGTGCAACGATTTCCAACGAGGAACAAGTCTCATTTTCTATAAGACTTGTTTCTTGTACACTTGTCCACTAGCACTATAGTGCTACATTGATTCAAATGCACATTCATCTACCGACAATCAATGAACGACTTTGTCCAAACATTTATTTGGTAACTATACACAAATCTTGATTTGTGCGAATGTAAAATATCATTCACTCAACTATCCTTTATATTTGGTACAACTTTTCCACTGATCTCATTGAATAAACGCCTCAGTTATAGGCAACAAGTATTTATAGTATATTAATACGAAGCATTGGATTAGACCAACTGTATATTTATTGGCTGTTAAAAAAGGGTATGTTTCATTAAAGTAACCATTTCTTAATTATTAGCAAATCTTTATTTGTGACAATTCAGAGGCTCAAATGAATGATTAATTAACTGTAAGAAGATATTTATTTCATCGTATCCAACTTTATCATTTGTTAATAGTTAACCAATCTTGGTACATAGAAATATATTGTTTTGTCAGTGCAGTCGCGTCCTTTTCAACATCGACACGAATTTGCGCGAAAAACATTATTTTTGACCACCCGGTTTCTTTGTTTTTATCTATCGTCATTTTTCACTACTTTTCTGTTTTTAAAATTATGCTTATACGTTTTCATTTCCGTTGTTGGGTTGCTTTTGATTCGCGCGCGGTTTAAAAAAATTAAATCGAACTTATTTTTCTGCCACAAATTATTCCGACTTATTTCTTATTTTACTGCACGATATTAACCCATTAATGCCCAAGAATCGCGATTTTTTTCCTTCAATTTCCAGCTAGATTTTTATTATATAAAAAAATCATAAAAAATGAAGAGATACGTTCCCTAGTATTTTCGGGGGTGCTCTTTCAGAATCTGGGGTCAAAATCGGGTTTTGTCCATTAGGAAAAAAAAAAATATGGCGGCTTTTAAACAAAAAAAACAGGAAAAATCGATGACATTTTTTTTTTCAAAATTTTTTTTCACCTCGAAGCCGTCGAAAAGTCCGGTTTTTTTCAACCATGGGTGCATAGAATAGTGACGATTGAACAATCAATTTTTTAAATTCGTCGTTGTCAACATTTTTACCCCCAAAATGACGCTTTTCACCCCCTGAGTGACACGAAAAATTTCACGCTCGGTGTCCCAAATGAAAAGTAGTTGGATTTGGACGAAAATTGGTACTCGGAGGTTTTTGAGGTCGCTGATTACGATTCTGTTCTCAAAATTCCGAAATTCAAAATGGTCGATCCAATATGGCGGATACAAATGCAAAAGTTCATTTGAATTGGATAAAACGTGGCACTCGAAGGTTTTCGAGGTCGCTGATTATGATTCTGCTCTCAAAATTTCGAAATTCAAAATGGCGGATCCAATATGGCGGACACAAATGCAAAAGTTCATTTGGATTGGATAAAACGTGGCACTCGGGGGTTTTCGATGTCGCTGATTATGATTCTGCTCTCAAAATTTGACAGCCTTTGGGTATTCAAATACCTGAAAATACCAGGTATTTAAATACCCAAAGGCTTTCGAATTTTGAGAGCAGAAATATAATAAGCGACCTAGAAAACCCTCGAGTGCCACGTTTTATCCAATTCAAATGAACTTTTGCATTTGTGTCCGCCATATTGGATCCGCCATTTTTAATTTCGGAATTTTGAGAGCAGAATCATAATCAGCGACTTCGAAAACCCCCGAGTGTCACGTTTTATCCAATTCAAATGAACTTTTGCATTTGTGTCCGCCATATTGGATCCGCCATTTTGAATTTCGGAATTTTGAGAGCAAAATCATAATCAGCGACCTCGAAAACCCCCGAGTGCCACGTTTTATCCAATTCAAATGAACTTTTGCATTTGTGTCCGCCATATTGGATCGGCCCTTTTGAATTTCGGAATTTTGAGAACAGAATCGTAATTAGCGACCTCAAAAACCTTTAAGTACCAATTTTCGTCCAAATCCAACTACTTTTCATTTGGGACACCGAGCGTGAAATTTTTCGTGTCACTCAGGGCGTGAAAAGCGCCATTTTGGGGGTGAAAATGTTGACAACGACGAATTTAAAAAATTGATTGTTCAATCGTCACTATTCTATGCACCCATGGTTGAAAAAAAACCGTACTTATCAACGGCTTCGAGGTGAAAAAAAAATTTGAAAAAAAAGTGTCATCGTTTTTTCCTGTTTTTTTTTGTTTAAAAGCCGCTATATTTTTTTTCCTAATGGACAAAACCCGATTTTGACCCCAGATTCTGAAAGAGCACCCTCGAAAATACTAGGGAACGTATCTCTTCATTTTTTATGATTTTTTTTATATAATAAAAATCTGGCTTGAAAATGAAGGAAAAATCGCGATTCTTGGGCGTTAATGGGTTAAGGGATCATTACAGGGTAAAATTTAAAAAAAATCGATTTTTTTCACATTATCCCACAGTATTTGTTAAAAGTATTGTTATAAGTTCTCTTTCATGTTGTTCAATTATTTATTCGCGCATGGTTTTTAAAATCAAATTCGACTTATTTTTTATACGTCACGCGTTCAGATTAAATAATTGTAACAATCGCGGTTGCGCAGTAACTCGATAGTCACGCGCTCTTCAACTGCGACACGAGTATACACGTATCACGAGGCGTGCCGCTTATGTTCTATCGCCCGGCGTCGTCCTTTTGTCGGAAGCGATTTTCTGAATCCTTATTGGATCCCGATGGGGATCCCTGTTGGATCCCGATAAGGAATCTCTATTAGATCTCCATGGGGAATCCCTATTGGATCCCGATAAGGAATCTCTACTAGGATCCCGATCAGAAATCCATTGGGTCGGGTGACATTGCTGTTCCGGGCTACAAACTTTGGTAAATATGTGATAGGTATATCATATTCATCAAAATATGATTTGTTTATGATTTCATACTTAGATTTAACTTTTTATTTGAATTTCATTAAAGCCGCTCTTATAAAATTCGACACCCACAGCGATAAACCGCGGGCGCAATCGTAACCCGATTGTCGTCACCCCCAACATACAGTTTTATGCGCACAAGCATTTAAAATTTAAAAAGTGTGCATATCAAAGTTTATATAACAAAATTTTATCCGTACCAAAAATACTAGCTGATAACAAACTTCAAATATACAATATGGGTAAGCACTAAAGCGAAGAAGTAACATAAGAATATAAGTATATTGTAATATGCGATATTGTAAGGCATGGTTTTAGAAAATGTACGTTGCGCTTCCGGCCGTGTTGCTGTGCACGCTACTGCCGGGCAGGCGCGAGAGTAGAGGACGGCTAGGAAGTACGCAGTCGTGGCATTGCGAGAGACATTTCTGAATCCTGTAGACCGAAAACTCTTCTTCGTTCTCAAATAAACATTCATTCTCGTTCTTATCTTAAGGTATTCCTTTCACGAACCCAAATATTGTACACTTAACTGATTTTCGTTTATAATAAAGTAAAAATTCATCCAAGTATACCGGTAAAATTTCAAGCCAAGTTACCGAACCTTTAACGAAAAATGATGGCCCTAAAAATCGTCTCATTTATACGGCGCTTTATGGACATGTAACACTGGCTACATTTTATATTTAATAATTTATACACTAAATGATTCTAGGTGCCTGATATAACCTGCTCACAAGTGTACAAAAGTCTAAAGATTCCGTAACGACAATAAAAATAGAGGGTCACTGAACGTTTAAAGAAAATATTAATGTTAAAACTTGGAAAAATGTGATTAGCAGAAGGATTTTCGTAGCCGTGACGTTTCAAATAAATTTAAAAATGTCTCAATCTACTAAATTTGCACGAAATTTTTTATTCTAGTTTATCGTTGTGTATAATAATCCATTGTAACTCATTGTTTTATTAAGGGGTTACCCCCACTTGCGATTTTGAAAAAATGGATTTTTTTTATTGTATTTTTTTGAAGTATAAGTATCTGAGAATATGTCCTGAAAATTTCAAGTCGACCCGAACAAAATTGATTGACAAGGAACATCCCTCAGGTGTCCGCCTCCGATTTTTTTGATACTCATATATGTGATAGAGCATCGAAAACTTTGAGACACGTTTTTTTTTATCGGCGGAAAAACGGATTTAATGGGGGAAACCGCCCCTCAAAGAAAGGCGTCTCGAGGGGTGATTTTGCAGTTTCACCCAGAAGCAATCCACCGATCTGAATGAAACAAAAACGAAAATTCTTCTAATGAAAAGCGATGAAAAATCCACAATGAAAATGTTAAGAAAAAATTAAATTAGGGGGTAAACCACCCCTCAATTTGCCTTTTTTCACCCCACACTTAAGAGGGTTGTATGCAAATTAATAAAACAGGTATCATTTTGAAGGGCAATTAAAATTAAAGTTGACGGGTTTTTACGTTTTGTCGGCATAGCAAATTTAAGGGGGTAAACCACCCCTAACAAATTTATTTATCATGGTCGTTTTTTCTGTGTTTAAAATATATCCGCTGATTTTAAATATTTCTATAAGCTACAATTTAATGTTTTATCATATTTCAAAATTATTACATTCATCTTAAGGGGTAATTACCCATCTGACGAGAAACATCATTGAAGTATCCGCTTTCGATTTCGTTGAAACTCATATATGTGGTAAAGCATTGCAAACTATTAAACATGTTTTTTTTTGTATCGGCAGAAAAACGGTGTTAGGGGATGAAACCAACCCTCAAAGTTTCTCCCACAAGCGGTCCACCGATTTGAATGAAACAAAATCGAAAATTCCTCTAATATTAAGCGATGAAAAATCCACTACAAAAGTGTTGATTAGAAATATAATTAAGCGGTAAATCATCCCTCTATTGGCCGTTTTTCACCCCACGTTTAAGAGGGTTGTATGGAAATTAATAAAACAGGTATTATTTTGAGGGGAATCAAAATTCAAGTTGACGCGTTGTTGCGTTTCAGCGGGACAGCAAATTTAAGGGGGTAAACCACCCCTAACACAAATTTGTCCATTTCCATCCATTTAAAAAACGAGAAGATTTTGAAAATCCTGTTATTTTTGGTTTTGGTGAATCGAACACACATTGTGAAATACCCGGCTGTAATAATTTGGCCATTATCAGATGTGCATGGTGCAAGAAGTCGTTGTGTTTAAAGCATTTTTTGACGATTATCATTATTGCAGGAATTCCGAGCCATGATTGTTGATGGTTGATAGTTGATAGACTAGAAAAAAAAGTATACATCACAAGAAAATGATTTGACGGCATATGACTGCGATACTTTTCACAAGTACTATTAATTAAATCAGCTGATATGATTCCCAAATTAAATTATATTAAAATATATTAAAAACATGTTCGTTAACCTACTGTAAAACCCTCAGTTTCATTAATATGTTTAATTAAATAAACGGTAAAATAATAAAAAATATACATTCCTCCACAAAACTACGTCGCTGGCTAAGATATCGAAGTGAGCCTTATAACTTATTCTGGAAATTATTATAATTAATGATATAGTAGAAGTGTATGTTTATTCCTATAGAGATGCTTAATGGAGGTGCATATTAAAATCGGAAGCATTTCGACACGAAAATATGAGTCTTATGAGTAAAGGGTAGCCCCACGTCCCCACTCCCAAAGTACCGCTCATAAAGCTCAAAACGAATATGCGGCACACACACAAACATAAAATTTATATTACCGATGAAATGAAAACAGTTTTAACGAATTTCGTGAAACCTTTCGCGAAACTTCAAACAGAAGGCAATTAGAGGGGGTAGTTTACCCTTAAAATGTAAAAATTTAAAAACGTAATAATTTAAAAACGCGGGAGAATATTTTGAATCCGCGGATACATGTTAAACACAGAAAACACGACGGTGATGAACAAATTTGTGTTAGGGGTGGTTTACCCCATTAAATTTGCTGTCCCGCTGAAACGCAAAAACGCGTCAACTTGAATTTTGATTCCCCTTCAAAATGATACCTGTTTTATTAATTTTCATACAACCTTCTTAAGCGTAGGGTGAAAAACGGCAAATGGAGGGGTGGTTTACCCCTTAATTATATTTCTCATCAACACTCTTGTAGTGGATTTTTCATCGCTTAATATTAGATTCAGATCGGTGGACTGCTTGTGCGAGAAACTTTGAGGGTTGGTTTCATCCCCTAACACCGTTTTTCTGCCGATACAAAAAAAAACATGTTTAATAGTTTTCAATGCTTTACCACATATATGAGTTTCAACGAAATCGAAAGCGGATACTTCAATGATGTTTCTCGTCAGAGGGGTTACCCTTTAAGACGAATGTAATAATTTTGAAATATGATAAAACATTAAATTGTAGCTTATAGAAATATTTAAAATCAGCGGATATACTTTAAACACAGAAAAAACGACCATGATAAATTAATTTATGTTAGGGGTGGTTTACCCCCTTAAATTTGCTATGCCATCAAAACGCAAAAACCTGTCAACTTTAATTTGAATTGCCCTTCAAAATGATACCTGTTTTATTAATTTGCATACAACCTTCTCAAGTAGGGGGTGAAAAAAGGCAAACTGAGGGGTGGTTTACCCCCTAATTTAATTTTTTCTTACCATTTTCATAGTGGATTTTTCATCGCTTTTCATTAGAAGAATTTTCGTTTTTGTTTCATTCAGATCGGTAGATTGCTTCTGGGTGAAACTGCAAATTCACCCGTCGACACGCCTTACTTTGAGGGCCGGTTTCCCCCATTAAATCCGTTTTTCCGCCGATCAAAAAAATACGTGTCTCAAAGTTTTCGATGCTCTATCACATATATGAGTTTCAACAAAATCGGAGGCGGACAGCTGAGGGATGTTCCTTGTGAGATATGAGCGTTGAAAGAGAAAAATCCGTTGTGTAAACGACCGTAAATTGAAACTTTAAACGCGTTTTTCTGAAAATTGGCATTTCTGAAGTCAGTGACCAAGATTACTCGCACACTAATGAACCGATCTTCTTGAAATTTTGCAGGCTTATTTAATACATAAAAATGTAGTCTTTAATCGTTCGATTTTTTTTTTCGTTAAAATCGAACCATTAACTTTGACTGTCCGCCATTTTGTGAACAATGAATATTTTTTAAAATCCTTCGATTAAAGACTAGTTTATACTTATATTTGACTAAATCCATCCGCATTTCTTTTCAGATGATCCACTTCGCCGCAATGTTGGTCAACGCAAACCGTGTAAATAAAAACATTATTTCATTGATGGCCATTTGCCACTAAACAATGTAATATTTTTCAATAAAAAAATTACTGAAAAGTTCTTTAAGATGTGTTTTTTAAGATGGTATATTGATCGATTAAAAAAGTTTTGTAGTTTTCTTTAAAAAAATTAATGAAAAAGGCCTTTTTGGCGCTACAAGTGGGTGTAACGCCTTAAGCGCAATAGTAATTTACCGACGATTCAGAAGGCCCTGCTTATGCCCCCACAAAATACGGCTCTCCGCGAAAAGAATACCTTAAACCCACAGTGCTACGCTCGTTATCTGACATTCACAGGATTACAACAAAATGCCTCCCTACGATATGTACCCTTTTTAACCTTTTTTTGGGGAATTCTTTAGGATTTCCACATCAGATCCTGATGAGGACTCTAGGTGTGCGGTGTCCCTAACAAATTCCTAGAAACACGTGGGTGCATCTTGGAACTCCCAAGAAAATCGGTGCACGGGACCATCAAAGAATAATTTTTACAGAGCTTCGCGATATCCCATTTTATATAATAACAAGTAAAAAAGTCTCAAACCACGTAGATCTGTAAATAGCGCAGAATCCATTTCGATTCCAATGTGGAGTCCCTACGTGGGGCGTCCTTATCGAAGCCCCATAAGAATCTGGAAGAATCTGGAAAGTCCCCAATAAATCCATTTGGATTCCAATGTGGACTCCCTACCTGGGGCATCCCTATCAAATCCCTATAGGGATCTGGTAGGATCTGGGGAGTCCCCAACAAATTTCTGCATGGTATTAACAAAATACATTATTGCCTATATGTAACTTCATAGAAATGTCGTTTCGGCAGCCAGATCACTGATTAGACAGGTTTGAAGATACCATCCGGAATACCGTAGAAGCGCCCGCCTGATCTGTGCTGGATATTTACTGGATCCGTGAATCCGAAGAACGGGTGCTATAAAGACAAACTCATCAGTCCTGAATCAGGTCATCTTGCGGGGAACTTTTTAGGGTGCCGAAGTCCATACCTGATCGGCGCCGTATGTCAGCTAGGTCAGTAGTAAGGGAGACCTAGGGGGGTTGACATAGAGGTAAGTTAAAACAGTGCCAACAGTGGCTCGGTAGATATGATTGTTAGCGAGCTGGCAACAATGTCATTTTTTCATTGCTACGACGCGTGCCACTTGTTAGTTCGATCCGGTGCTCTTGTTCCATGGAAACGATTGGAGTTGGTAGTGGGATCGCTGGACTAACTAGAATAATTAGTCGAATAACTGGTACGAGGTGATTAGTGATTTTAATCAACCACCCGCAGTTTATTGGTACAATAAATTGAAATACAAATAAAACCCGAATTTGTATGAATTAATAGGTTGGATACGCTCCTACTCTGCTATTCACAGGGCATCGTTGGTGACCACATGTTCAACTCTTTTGAAAATTACGGAGGAGCCGCACAGTCCCTCTTGTTCTCGCCCTTGCCCAGTACTAACTGCCTGGTCTCCGCTGATCGAGCCCTTGGTGTCTTTACCGCAACCCCTCCAAGAGTCGGGCTTTTTGGGAACCATGTGTTTTCCTTATCTACTATTTTCCTTTCGGTGGTTCAGCGTTAGAAAGCGTTGAGTCAAGCCGGTGGCGACAGCCAGATGCTCCGGAAACTGTATTTGTTGAAGGGAAATACAGGGTGTCCAATAGGAAGTTGCTGAAACTAATCGACTGTCATTTTAAAACACATGCACAGAATCAGAAAAGCCAAATTGCTTTAAATAGAGGAAACTCTGCAGTTTTAAACGCACATAAATAAAACCCAGTCAAATATTTTTTATGTCAATTCATTTCATTTTATAAAAATAACGAAAAAGTACAGTGATTAATGATAGATATTTGCGAAGTGCGAACCGTTAGATTGTGCACCAAAATCAATTCTCTTTTGAAAACTGTGAAAAACTGTGTCCAACACATCGTTCGCAATGCCGTGAACTGATCGCGGCCTGGATGGCCGCGATCAGTTCTTCTACTGTGCTGGGGTTTTTAACGTAACAATGATCTTTAATGTAACCCCACAAGAAAAAATCACAACGGTTCAGGTCCGGTGAGTACGAAGGCCATTCTAGTCCGCCTTGAGCAAATTTAGGGTACCCCAGATCGATTACTCGAGTCCCATATACGCGATGAATAGCTTCAAACACCTCATGAGTCCAGTGCGGCGGCGCTCCACTTGCATGAAGTAAACATTTTTAACCAGTTCCCTCTTTTTTGCATGAGGGAAGAATTTCGTTTCCAAAACCTGTTTGTAACTCTCTCCTGTTACCGTAGATTCCAAGAATTGCAAATAAATTCCTTTTACTGAAATCGCTGCCCATGCCGTTACTTTCTGTAGATGAAGGAACTTCTCTAGCGATATGTTGGGATTTTCCTTTCCCAAAACCGGTAATTTTGCTTGTTTACGTATCCATTCATCCAAAAAGGTGCTTCATCGGAATAAATAATCAATTTCTCATTAAGTTCTTCGGCTTTAAACAATCCCGTAATAGTGTTACAAAATTGACGCGTTTCGTTATGGCATGTTCAGTTAACAAGTGATGAGTGCTTATTTTATACCGATGAAACTTTAAAACACGTATCAAAATGTTGTGTAATGATGATTTGGTTATTTTTAATGCTTGAGCAGCTTTCTGAATCGAATCATTTGGATTTTGTTTGAAATAATTGTCAACTTCGTTGATCTTCTCTGCTGTAGTCACCGTAACAGATGGACCTGGCAACTTGTGTCTACGGTCCTGGAGTGTACCAGACTTCACGAATTTATCGATTATCCTACAAAAATTAACGTAAAATTACTTCAATGCAGTTTAATTGAATTGAAACACAAGTTGTATGATAGATGAATATGAATAAATATTAAATTCTTACCTTTTCAGAGTGTTTTCGCTGGCAACTCTATGAGTTCCAAACTTAGTACGAAACCCTCTATACGCATTACTATAAATTTTTCCCCTCGAGAAGAAGCACTCAATAAGATATACTTTTTCTTCCGTGGTGAGCTCACTCATTTTGACGCGCGCGTACTTGCTTCAACCACGGCTGGAATAAAACTGCGGAGCCTCAGGTATGCGCCTTAGAAAAAGGGACCCCTATTGAATTCATGGAGGGAAGAATCACTTATTTAGTTTTAGCAACTTCCTATTGGACACCCTGTACATAGAAAAGATAGGACCCTCGTAAAGGGCCGCACTTGGGGCTCCAGCACGCCGATAGGGTGCTGGCCGGGTTCCTCTCGCAAGGGCCTAGGATAGACGTCAGCGGTTAGCAACTCAAACGAGGAGCGTTCGTCATTGCTAACACTCCCACCAGTAGACTGAGGTACGTCGTCCCTCGATCTCAAGGTGCGCGAGAGCAGCTTCTAGTTCATCGTTTGGAGCTTGGCCAATCGCCTCTCGGCTTTGACCTGCTGCATGGTGGTTTTCCGACAACAAACTCGAAACAACCGTGTTATTGCCCCGAATTTCTACATCGCAGCCATTAACCCTCCGATGAGGAACAGAGATGCTATTCCTTGCAGGGATAGAAGTACTATTCCCTGTATATAAGCCCAAGAGTCGTTGACCAATAGCTTGACCTGGTGACTATCGAGGGCTCCCCTCAGCTCTTTGAGACTGGTGCTGTACCTGTCGAGCGAGTCTAATTCAGGGTTGCAAATAATGCATTACTTTTTGTAATGCATTACCGTTTTCATTACCCATTACTTTACATTTTGTAATGTAAAACATTTCCATTACCCATTACATTGGATTTTGTAATGTAAAAAATTTCCATTACCCATTACATTGGATTTTGTAATGTAAAAAATTTCCATTACTCATCACATTGGATTTTGTAATGTAAAAAATTACCATTACCCTGTAACGTCTCGAGATAAAGCGCTATCTATTTCTTTTTCCTCTCCTATTTTATTGGACTCCGGCGAAAACGCGGGCTTACCCGATTCCAGATGGAAATTGTGGAAAACTATGAAAACCTATACACACGATAACGGCATTCTCATTTTTTGACGGGTTCTTATATTTTCTTCAGAATTAGACGTATCACAGCCGAAACGAAATATATCGATAAGAATCGAGCGTTGCGCATAATTCTCCACGCGAGAGCACAGTCGGTCTTGACCATATCTACACGCAAACCTCAAGCGCAGTTTATGATAAAATACTTAGCCATAAGAACGAACAACACACGAAGTCTCAACGATACAGAATTCTAACGACCTTCCAAGAGCGGAAAATATCCAAATCCTTACTCTACAAAAATACACATTCTCAAAAAGAAAATCCTTCATGCCGAAAAGTTGACCGGGAAATAAAACTACGTTGGTATTTCCCATGCATTCTCACACCTGGGTCAACAAAGCCTATCTTGAGGCAAGCGCGGCAACGGGACCAAGGCCCTTTTTCCTCCCTATATTTTTCCAACGCTCCAGATAACGAGACGCGGAATAGTTTCCGAGAATCGAGATGGAGATCACAAATATCATAGTCTACACCCAATCATAGTTTCCAAAAATATTTCTCCTTCCAACTCGACCAATCATATGTAGTAGTACATTTCCTACATCGTTCCCACCCATCAAAAAATTAACGCATGACGAAAATACACTTTTCGAGAAACTTCTTCTCCCACCATCCCAGCATCGAAAATATCCTACAAGCTAGGATAGAAAAATCTTGGAGTCAGTGTTCCATCACCACTCGTTCAAACCTAGTCTCCCAAGAGTGTTCCATCACCACTCGTTCAGACCTAGCCTCCCAACAGTGTTCCATCATCACTCGTTGATTAAAAGTCTCCCATCAGCATCCGACGAGTTCAGGCGTTAACTTTGAAATTTAGTATATATCTTCAGTATAATTGTTACAAGTTCTGTTCATATTTTGGAAAGCACGACTTATAAAACTTCCAATATTCATATTGAGTGTCCACACTAACATCGATACATCGATTTGCGTAAATTTACAATTAATTCGAAGACGCGGCTCGCGATAAATACCCATGTGTTAAAAATTTGTGTCGACGTGAACCCAACATTGTTACCAAGCGTGCGCAACCGAGGGGCCCGACCTACCTACGGAGGCCAGAACTCGACGGCTGTAAACAGATTAGCGTATCCACGACGCATCATCAATGTAAGCGAAATATTTTATGTATATTTTTTGTATTATTAATTTAATCGAATTAACAAAATTGGTTAATTATAATAAACCCCGAATTGTCAAGTCACTTGCGCAAATCAATTCATGTATTAATCGAGTCACTGCGTCACACCGATCTTTGCATGCACCTTTCCCTTTTCTACCCTCATCCCGAGCTAGTGCGCTAGGCGTAGGCTAAAAAGAGGGAACCACGATAGATATATATATGCCCACGTCCCCTCAGCACGTGACATATATTTTTTTGGGGCTCGTACGGGATCGTAAAAAGGGTATGTGCTTGCGAGGAAAGAGGTATTGCAAATTGCCTTAATGGATAAGGAATCCACATGCGAGTCGTTAGATTTGAATATCACTGAGGATTTACCGTATTTAGAAACAAACAAACCAGGTCAATCCCGTAGTACAGGGTACGGTTTAAGAGGATTAAACGCTAATTTATTACCTGGTCTCGAAGCTCCTAAAAGGTCCGTCAAAACATTAGCATTGCCACCTCAGGGAAATCCAGATAACTCAATCAATATGGCGCTAGGGAGAATTAGCATTGCCACCTAAGGAAAATCCAGATAACTCGATCAATATGGACCTAGGGAAAATTAGGAAAAAGGCAAGAGAAATATTAGAAGCAAGAAAATTAGCCAACAATGGGAAAGAGGACCAATTATTTAGGAGGCAAATGGATGAATATTTTCTCACAAGTTTTAAACGCGGATTAAAAGAGCAGATCGAACACCGACCCCCGCCGTGCGTAGACGTGCCCACCGCCATCGATCACGTGGTTGGAATCAGAACATCAGAACAGAATCAGACATTATAAAATTAAAAGGTATATCAGAGCTACCCGTGTACGCGTTAGGGAGCGTAATAATTAAAGTATTCGGGTTTAATGCCCTATTTCACATAATTCCAGATTCGATACCGCTCCCCTACCCTGGATTTTTAGGGTCGAATTTCTTTTTTGAAACTAAAGCATACATGAATTATGAAACAGAACGTTTTAAATTCGGAATAAGATCTTGGCCATTTGAAAAATCAGGCGAACCCGACGAGGTAGTAGAAATCTCCGCGCGTTTGGAAACTTCCTTTCACGTAAAAGTGGAGGATATCACGATAAAGGAGGGTTATCTCTCGCCTTTAAAAGTCCACGAAGGTGTATATCAGGAAGACTAGAGGTAAGGAGTACGAACGCAGTGTCGTCGAAACGTCCGCAAAAGCGAGGACGAGAAGGGCGACGCTGCTCTCCTACCGCACCGAAGTAAAGTCAGCAACAAACCAGTGCTGTACGATATACAGAAAGCACCCTTCGCTCATATGGAGCGATAATTTGATCAAATGAATTGTAAAGGCAGTGCCGTACGATATCCAAAAAGCACCCTTTGCTACTTCATATGGAGCGATCATTTCATCAAATTAATTATACAACCAGTTGGTGAAGGCAATTTCTATATAGATAGACAGAATACTTATATATAGATTGTTTCGTACCGGAAAACAGAAATTGAGTCAATGTATTTTTTATTGCGGAAGCTGTAGCAAACAAAATTTATTTATAGACACAAGGAAATTCATAAGAAATTTTCATCCAAACAAAAATTTTACAAATTATCACCATATTTACACATTATGACACGCTGTACAAATAAGGAATAACAACGAAATGCAGTAATTACGTCAGTTTTTTTCCTTGCGAGAACCCTAACAAACAAAATTTATTTATAGACACAAGAAAATTCATAAGAAATTTTAATCCAGACAAAAGTTTTACTAATGATCACATCTCATATTTACACAATATGATACGCTGTATAGGTAAAGAATAATAACGAAATACAGATATTAAGTCAATGTTTTTTTTCGTTGCGGAAGCAGTAAAAACAGACACAAGAAAGATCATAACAATTTTTAATTCAAACAAAAGATTTACAAATTATCACACATCATATTTGCACATTATGACACGCTGTACAGATAAATCGATCTTGCAGTTTTGATTTTTCCCTATTGTCTTTCGTTTTTATTTTCCTTGCGTGATTATTTTCGTTGACCGATCGCGCTAGAAAATGTCCTCTCATGACGAGATAATAGTTTATCACTCTTTTCGTGAGCTCTTCGTTGTGTGCTTAGCATCCCACGTACTGCAAATTTTCTATGTCCGGAACTTTGTCGAGAACATGATGGAGAGTGTAGATTTTAACGTCAGTTCTCGATCGATCGCTGCACTCCAAGTTTGTCTCGCGTTCGGGCACTGAAAGCAACAATTCAAACAATATTACAAGCTTTTATTTAATTTGACTCTCTATGAAAATGGCAAATCGATATTTCACTCACCTACCCACTCACTTCCCATTTTCACGCCTCGAAAATAAACATTTTGTTTATTTTCGAGACATGAGACAAAACTTGCAATATATGGAAAAAATCCATATATTGCACGTTTTGTCTCATCGACAGGACACTGGCTCCATATCTCGCGTTTGTGATAATTTTTATTTCATTCGGTACGATAATGGTACGATAAAACGAAACCATTTTTTTCAATGAATGTACGAGTAAGTACTATTTTTCTTACCTATGATTGATTGTTTTCGCCGCAGATCACGAAATATATTTTAGACCGAGACAAAATTATTTTTTTTTACATCTAACATAATTCGCAAAATTGGTTAGCCCGAACACGCTTTATGCCAACACGGACGACGAGCGGGAATCATCAATAACACATGACGTCGATTGTGTTCTTGTCGCTTAGTTCACTTCGGTGCGGTCATGCACTAGCGACGCACGCCGTGAAAACGTGCGTAACTACTAAAATCCACAGTTTCACGGACGCTTTCGGATCGGGCTCGTCACAGGCGTTCGTACTCCTTACCTCCAGCCTTCCTCCTGTATATGCCGGCGACTGTCTGGTAACAAACATCCGCGGGAAGGCTCATTTGAAGGTTTACAATACTACGAATGATGCCATACGACTGATCGTGCCAGTCGTAAAGCTGCGAGAATTCCACACGATCGGAGACTTGGCAGAAAATAAAATAAATCAAGATTGTATGACAATTTTTAACTTCAGCTCGATCCCTCGTGACTCTTCTATTTCAAGCGATGATTGCAGACAATCGCGTATATTCAGGGTCCAAGAAAGGCCACTTAAAAAAATCCACGAAAAATGTCGAATTAAAAACTTGGCATCGCCCCAAAGAGGACGATGACCAAGGAAAATATAGAAAAATTCACGGTAGCGAGGAAAGGACTGGAACTGAGATCAATCAAACAAATAAAAATAATAATGAAATGTCGGGCCAAGAATTAAAATCGAATAAAATTGGAAAATCAAGAGTAAAAATAAAAGAAAAGCCAATGACCGAATAAAATTTTAAATCGCAAATGCATCAAAATTCAAATCGTAAATTGTGTTTCCATGTCTGACCCAAGATCGCGTAATATAAAAAAATTTCTCGTAGCGCACGGAGATAATAAAAGGGCTCCTGCGACTCGATCATCTAGCCAAAGATGAGCTAGACCATGTAGAAAAAATTATCGAAAAATACCCGGATAGGTTTCACATAAAAGGCGAACCTCTGGAGTCTACATCTGTGTTGCGGCATAAGATCTCCACGGTCGATGACCTAACGATCAATACAAAATAATACAGGTTTCCTCAGGCTCTTAAGGGCGAAGTCCAGCGTCAGGTAGACGAGCTACTGGACTCGACGATTATCAACCATTCTCAATCCCCAAACAACAGTCCTCTTTGGATAGTACCAAAGAAACCCGACTCCAATGGCAATAAGCGTTGGAGAATGGTAATTGATTTTCGGGCCCTTAACGAAAAGACAATCGGCGATTCTTATCCGTTGCCTAACATAACAGACATTCTGGATCAATTAGGCAATGCGAATTATTTCTCCATATTCGATCTAGCGTCCGGATTCCATCAGATAGAAATGAATCCCGAAGATAAGCCGAAAACTGCTTTCTCTACTCCGTATGGGCACTATGAATTTTCGAGAATGCCTTTTGGGCTGAATAATGCCCTGGCGACTTTCCCGCGCGACGGTTTAAGATCGGATCCCAATAAATTGTCAGCGGTAAGGGAATTCCCAGTTCTCAAAACTGTTAAAAATATTCGGCAATTTTTAGGCCTAACAGGTTACTATCGTAGGTTCATTGAAGATTTTTCGAAGATCGCAAAACACGACTCTTGGAAGATAAGGTCGATTTCGAATGGACGGAGGAAATACAAGAAGCTTTCGATGTACTCAAAAATAAGCTCTGTGAAGCTCCTATCTTGCAATATCCAGACTTTGAAAAACCGTTCATAATAACAACAGATGTTTCTGGCTATGCCTTAGGCGGAGTCTTATCACAAGGTGAGATCGGGAAAGATAAACCGATCGCTTATCCATCATGCGTATTACGCGGGGCAGCCCTTCGGTACGACACGTATGAAAAAGAGGCAATGACAATTATTCACAGCGTCAAAGCTTTCAGGCCGTATATTTACGGTAGGAAATTCACGCTCGTGACTGATCATAAGCCCCTGGTTTGGTTTAAAACTGCCAAATACGCGAACAAACTCGTCCTAAAATGGCGACTCAAACTTTCAGAGTACGATTACGACGTCGTATACAAGCCAGGAACATTAAACTCAAACGCCGATACTTTATCGCGTAACCCTATCGAACAACTCGAGGATGTCAAAGCCATACCTCATTGCGAACAAAAAACGACGAGAATTTAGATGAGATAGCACAGGACATACTCCACGAATTAGCAGAGAATAGTGTTAGCGAAAACGAAGACCCCATACGTTCTACAACTCAAGTAGAAATTCATGAAACCCTAAAAATAGAAGAAATAAATGTCGTCACTCGCTCGCAAGCGAAGAACGACGTATCTCAGGTAGCCAAGAAAACAAAATAACAGGTTAAAGAAAAACTCGGTGACGATGTATCGGAAATGATTGACGTATCTGCCTCCAAGGGGACAGATGTGCGCTCCAAGTCCCGTCGCCGTGCGCTCCGAAACCGTAGGGCTATAAACTACGAGGAGAGTAGCAGCGAGGAAACAGAAGCCGAGATAACGAGGCCCGCGCGTGTTAGGCGACCCCGAAAGGGCACTGACCCCAAATTAGCTGTGAGGCCTAACCTGCGCAAAGCACCTCAAATTCTTAATCCCAAAAGTTCCACTGACCTAGATTCCGACTCCACCAACGCAGTTGACTCATTATCCTCTGAGCATGAAGGACTTTCGATCCAAGAAGACAAAACCTCGGAAATGAAAATCGCGAATTGCATAACAAGCAAAGAATTGTTCCATTTTCACAGCAATAACCTAGTATATTTTGTCGATTCAACTGGAAAACCTTGCGACTCGGGATCGCAAAAATTACTCGAAGCAAACAAACTTCCCCTCTGGAAGGATTCAACAGAAGGTCATGCCTACAGTAAATAGGTTGGGAAAAATATCACATTGCCCTCGTCGTCAAAGGCGAATTTTTTAGATCATTATCCTTCGTATCAGAAAATGTTAAAGAAAGCGTAAAGGAATTAAAAGATCTTTGCGAAAATCTCAAGCGCCAATCGCTAAGTATTTGCCACAGTAACCACGTTGAGCATCCAATATGGGCCGACGTCCTCAACATAATTAAAGAAACGTTCAAACCCAGTCAAACCAAGGTGATCATTTGCTTAGAAATCTTGCGCTACGTGCCAATCCAAGAACGAGATTCCATTTTTTAAAAGATACCAAAACCCCCAATAGGAGGACACAAAGGCGTCTCCAAGACATATAACAGAATTAAAAGAGAGTATTTTTGGGAAGATTTGAAATCGGATATCCAGAGAAGAATTCAGCAATGCCTAGATTGTCAATTAAAGAAACTGGTTAGAGTCAAAACAAAAATGCCAATGATTATTACGGATACTCCAGGTAGGGTTTTCGAAAAAATATCAATGGACATAGTAGGTTGAATGCGACGTACGTCCAATCAGAACGAATACATTCTGACTATCCAAGACAGCCTTTCAAAATTTTGTGTC
The DNA here is from genome assembly GCA_964007375.1 of Ophion obscuratus. NCBI lineage: Eukaryota > Metazoa > Arthropoda > Insecta > Hymenoptera > Ichneumonidae > Ophion > Ophion obscuratus. Next base: position 55,818,082 of record OZ023313.1, read on the forward strand.
GCGATCCCATTTCCAAATGCACAGGCAACAACGATCGCCGATGCATTCATTAAAATATTTATATGTGTCTTTGGAGCACCCAAAGTACTCCTTACAGATCAAGGCAGTAATTTTTTAAGGGGGGATTGTCTTTTTTTTCGCAAAATTTACCGCTTTTTGGGAATTTTTTTGTGAAGAAAGTATACAACGGAAAACTTGTGAAACTTGGCATATAGTTTTATTGATCTGTTTACTACATACAAAAAAAATTTTAAACAATTTCATAAAAAAATCCGCCTCCCATCCCCCTCGACGCGCGATGGTCCTTTTTTGATGGTGTGCACGATTACAGCCTTCACGTTCATCCTGCAACAAAAACCCAAAAAGCATTTTACTTTAGACACATGTAGCTATCGTTCGATGAAGGGAAAAAAAATTGATCGATTTTTTGTTATAAATAAAAAACTATTAAACGTATTGCTTTTTTGCTTCATCAAACGATAAAAGGATGTCAGCTGAGCATTCTGTCCAAATTTGAAGGCAATCGGTTGAATAGTTTTTGAGAAATCGTGCACACCATCAAAAAAGGACCATCGCGCGTCGAGGGGGGTGGGAGGCGGATTTTTTTATGAAATTGTTTAAAAAATTTTTTGTATGTAGTAAACAGATCAATAAAACTATATGCCAAGTTTCACAAGTTTTCCGTTGTATACTTTCTTCACAAAAAAATTCCCAAAAAGCGGTAAATTTTGCGAAAAAAAAAGACAATCCCTCCTTAAGTGGCCTCATGAAACGAATAGCTAAACCATTTCGAATCAAGCGATGTCGAACAACAGCATTTCATCCCCAGTTTATCGGATCCCTTGAGAGAGCTCATCACGTACTGGCGGAATTTTTGAAGCAATACACAGATAAAGATAACGAGTGGGATCAATGGCAAGAATTAGCGACCCTTTCATATAATACCAGCGTTCATGAGAGTAAAAAGTATACTCCATATGAAGTACTTTTGGCAAACTAGCGAGAGTTCCATCAAGCGAACCACTTAGAGAATCTGATCAGTTACCCACTTATCGCGGGTATTTAATCGAATTAATTACGAGGATAAATGGAATCAGGAATCTCGCCTATGAAAATCAAGTTTCTTCAAAACATCGCTCAAAAAAATGCCAATTCTAAAAGTTTTAAAGTAGGAGATTTTGTATACCTCCAAAAAGGTCCCTAATCAGGTAAACTGGGAGACTATTATTCCGGTCCACACAAGATCCTGGAGAAATTGGATAAGGGCAATGTGAAAATCCAATATTACAACAAAGCACGCATTGTTCACGAGAATAGATTACGGTATTCGCACATTAACGTCGAAACAAAGCCGAAAAGAAAAACCAAGTCGACCAGAGTCGACGAATCCGATTTTAACCCTAATTGAACAAATAATAATAATAATTACTCCGTTTTTCAGGTGGCCGTTATCAACTGTGACCGCAAAATCGAGGGAGCTGGGGGAAAAGGACCGAGAGAGTCACAAAACTCCCCTCCTCCCGTCCCGAAAATTTATATAGGGCGCCAGCCGAAAATCGGCTTGTCGGGATGAGAAAAGGGAACGCAGTGTCCGGCCAAACTGAAGCCTCGTGGATAAGGTAGAGGGGATGGGTCAGGTGTCAATCACGCACGGCAAGAGAAATTTATCGTCAGTGAATTTATTCTACGGTTCGTTAACGATTTCCCCTCCTTCGCAAGGAACACGGGACAAAAATCAGAAAACAGAAATAAATACAATACGCGCGAAATCTCGCGAGACAACTACTCTCGCGCGCGCACACACACACACACACACACACACCAATTCCGACCGGGGCCTACACACACACACAATATACGTCGAGCTCGTTTTGGCCTCTCCTCTCTCTCCTCTACCGGCCACACTAATATTACAAAACCGGGCCCCCGCTAATCGGTTACCCAGCCGAGCGTTAAACAAAGAAGGAAATATCCCGGGAAAATTACCCCGGTCGTTACTTACGTGGACGCCGATGCTCGGCAACCTCTCCCCCGCAACGAAGCCGGGAAAATCCCCACACTGGGGAAAGGGGCACCCGGTATGCTGTTTATATAGACGGGAGCCCGCACGGGTTCGAACCCGCGACCCGATGATAAAGGGGAGGCTAGTTCTCCGTGAAGATGTCCCGACTTGAGGGCAATCTCTCCCCCTTTCCCCTTGCTCAAGCCCCGCCGCAGGCCGAGGGATCACTGAGGACGACACGTCCCAATTTTCCAGGCACACATTCACTTACACTTTTTACAGACTAATCGAGCCGAAGCTCGTCGCGGAACGGGATTGAGCTTCCCGCGCGCAACCACGACATAATTTCCCGACGATACGCGCTAGCTACGTGTGACGGGGTTTATAATTACGGAAACACGACAGAGGCCGTGGCCACGAAAAAGATGCGCGAGATCGTGAGCCGACCATACGGCCGAAAATTACCCGGATTGTTGCTGAAGGCATGGCCAAGCTCACCGGCTGCGTAATTCGGTCGTTTCCCATTGTCTCGGCCCACGTCCGTCCGGCTCGACACCTCGCAGGAAGCTAACGCAAAAGCCGGTCGACGTGCGAGAAGCGTACCCCCCCTTTCTTCTTTAGTTTCTGTTTTTATGATTACACCAAAGCAAACAGGCCCGTATCGAATAATTTTCGGGAGTGTGCTTATCGATCAAGCGCGGATTTCGAATCCTGAACCTCCCGTAATGGAAAAGGAAAAGTCCGCTCTTCCCGCGGGCCGTATTTCATGTCCTAGTGGAGCCTTGTCCTTCCCTGGATGATGTTTCGTAACGGTCGACCTCGGCGACGACGGGAGTAAGGACCACGACCGACGCCAGACTTATTATTCGCCGAGGCGATCCAATTCGGCCCCTGTCCAGAAGAAACTGAAGAAGTGAAGGGGGGGGGGGGGGCGGCGTGAATCACGGCCCTGGGTAGGTAATTTTCGCGGGAATCGGCGTCTTTCCGAACGTTTGACCATAGTTGGGCCACTGCGTTTTCCCGATCTTTGGCCTTGGGAGAATGTTTGGCCTCGCCTTCTTTCCCTCTCGCTCTTCCTGGCCGTGGGTACCTTGACTCCTGTAAGCCAGACGTTGAGGTGGCGAAAATAAAGAAAATAAACAGAATATTAAATCAAAAAACCTAACGTCGCTTAGAGAACCCTACGGAATCATGTCGTGATCGCGATGACGGCCCCGAGCCGGAGGACGGTTTTGCTGCAGCCGCCACCATGCCAGGCGGGTCAGCGGAGTACCAAAAAAAACACGTTACACAACCTATTCAGTATTAACAATATCACCTTTGTATTTGCATCCAGAGAAAAAGATTACATTTTTAGTTACAGTATCCTCAGTACAGAAAACCGGAAACTACTTATATTCAAAACACGCCGAAATAACTGTTTCATAATTCGAGAGGGATTGCCTGTCGTGAACCTAGATATAATCACTTATGTCAATTCAAATTTACATACTTATTTATTATATTATATTAGAAAATTATTACATTAATATATGCATACGCAATATTGTAGCAAAGAGCGCCAAATATTCCAAAATAACTACAATAACAGAAATAGTACACGTTATTCATTAGATAATAATAGAAGTAAATCTGATCAGGTTAAAAGAATATTACGATCAACCTGTCACTTGCAAGCCATACTACCTGCAAGCATGAAGCCGACGACGAAGTCTATTTGGCGATACACCAACCCAGAATCACCCTGTGGGATCTATTCCGCAGAACATCGACAACGTACGAAAACATATCATGTTTCCTGTGGAGCAACCCGCTGCCCTAAACAATATAGCACGGGTCATCAGTGGTCAAAACACTGTTAATCAAGAGGAGAAGTTATTATATCTCCTGGATAATAACGATATATAACACCAAGCGGACTCCATCTGGAATCGCACCTGGGAAAGATCCATTCAATTCGGTACAGCAAGCGCTGGTCTTACCCGAATGTTACCCATTATGCGACCAATCAAGCTCCTCGTAGATACGGTAATCCATGTATACAGCCAACACACTGTGTATGGCTGGCCGATCTACCTCGTTGTCCAGGTGCAAGAAGAAAACCTCAACGGATGCAGAGATTGGTCAAGAACTTCATAAACTCGTGACGGCCCCTTCAGCCGAACCAAGGAGTCATACCAAGACCAACGCTGCAACACATAATTTCCACCTTAACATCTCCACTAGTCCAAAATACGATGAATCCTTTAAATCGCGTTCCTTCCGTTGAGTTCACGCGAGTAGACATATTCAGGTACAAAAAGATCATCATGATTAATCATTTCTTTAAATTACTTTTATTCTCATTATTTTGTTCTTTTAATCTTATCAGGTAAAATAGGATTAAACAAGTAAATAAGTATAGATGCATAAAGGAAAAGAAAAACATGATAGATTTGAAGCAGCGACAAAAAAATCTACATATAACTATAATTTAAAAAAGGAAAAAGAAACCTCATCGAAGATCTTTCTATATATATATATATATACACAATGATAAGTAATACCTACCTTCCAATGTATTTAAGTCACCCTGTAAGTCGATAAATGACAATGCCAATTCTTACTATCGTGCCAATATACTTTTGATCACCACCCCCAATGACTGCGATCGACCGAGACGCTCAATTCTAAAGGGGGGAGGTGTAACGTCGCGAAAAAAAGCGCTATCCATTTATTTTTCCTCTCCTATTTTATTGAACTCCGGCGAAAACGCAGGCTTACCCGATTCCAGATAGATATCGTAGAAAACTACGAAAACCAATACACACGATAACGGCATTCTCATTTTTCGATGGGACCTTATATTTTCTTTAGAATTAGGCTTACCACAACCGAAACGAAATATATCGATAAGAAGCGAGCGTCGCGCATAATTTCCCACGCGAGAGCACAGTCGGTCTTGATCATATCTACACGCAAATCTCGAGCGCAGTTTATGATAAAATCCTTAGCCATAAGAACGAACAACACACGAAGACTCAACGATACAAAATTGTAACGACCGTCCAAGAGCGGAAAATATCCAAATCCTTACTCTACAAAAATACGCATTCTCCAAAAGAAAATCCTTCATGCCGAAAAGTTGATCCGGCAATAAAACTACGTTGGTATTTCCCATGCACTCTCACACCTGGGTCAACAAAGTAGTCCAGTCAAATTATCGAAAAAATAAACACAAAATTATGTAGTTTGGAGATTATGAAGGATCGATAGGGGGGTGTATTCTGAGCATACATTCCAATTTGAGGCGTTCTCCGGAGGTCAGCTGAAGGTCATTTCGATGAAAACGCGTTTAATTCGATATCTCGAGAACGGCCAAAGTGTTAGGCCAAAAATTGTAGAGACCTTTTCTCTTCTAAATTAAATTTACTAACTTTTTTATCTGAAACTTTTTTTTTATCATCAATACTTTTCAATTTATTACTTCCGAAAGGCAAAAATTGTACTTTTTTTCTCCCTATTTTTCATTTTTCGCCATTTTCTCCCCAACCGTTCAATTTTATGAAATTTTACCATCTATCAAAGTTGTAGATCCTTTAATTATGAACAACTTTTTCCTATAACTTTTTTTTTCTAATACCAATATCTTCGGAATTATATATTACTTTACCGAGCGAAATCCACGCCAATGTTGCAATATCATCGACATCAGTGGGTATTCAGTACTCGAAAGAAATATTAAAGTATTCCATGATAATTTATTAGCCAACTTACCTGTATCAAGAGGTGAATCGATTAAACTATTTAAAAATTGTACTTCATTTAAATATTAAATATTGTAATCATTCAAATATCATTTAAATATTGTACTTCTTCAATTTGGGTATTTTTTATTCCATTCAATGGGATAATAATGTGAATAAGGATTACAAAAAGAAGTAAATGAATAATTGAAACTGTTTCACACATTTATCGATAAAAAAATAGATCATAAAATTCGTAAAATTAAGGACCCGAGGTCGATGGAAGTGATTCGTTAATATTAAAGGCCCTGACGGTATCGGGGCATACGTCGTCCTCGTCCATTGCGTCAAAAATATTATCGTCGACAACATTGGCGATATTAGAACAATAGTTCTCTTGGCAATTAGTGCAAATTACTGAGCAAAACAGGCCGGCCTTTCTACATCCGCACGCTTTGCCGCAGTTGGTTTTGCATTTGCACGCAATCGATCTGAGTAAATCTTCCGGAGCTGGTTTCAGTGACATTGGTATCGGCTCCAATCCATGGGGGGTGCGATGCCAGCCCCACTCCTCGGGTTCCAGATAATTTGCGAGCCAGTATTGCACTTGGTAGTAACACCTCAACGAGTGAAAAAATGCGGCATCAGAGGTAGGAGGAAGGGATTCTAATTTAACCCTCCCACTGCCTGCCATTTTTTTGTATCCCTTATAACGGAGCTCGTTGAGATTCGTACAATTCGTGTCACCTGAAGTCTTGCGATACAAATTCAAAATGAATTGTTCGCCGTTTGAAACGAGAGTTGTTTTATCTGCTTTATCTTGTAGAAAAACTTCAGTTAAAGAAACCAAATCCGGAGTATTTTCCAATGCGGTCATTGGTGCACGCAACCGTGTGTCTGTGAATACGCGTTGCGACAATGGCGCGGACTTCGCTCGGTAAAGTAATATATAACTCCGAAGATATTGGTATTAGAAAAAAAAAGTTATAGGAAAAAGTTGTTCATGATTAAAGAATCTACAACTTTGATAAACGGTAAAATTTCATAAAATTGAACGGTTGGGGAGAAAATGGCGAAAAATGAAAAATAGGGAGAAAAAAAGTAAAATTTTTTCCTTTCGGAAGTAATAAATTGAAAAGTAATGATGATAAAAAAAAAGTTTCAGATAAAAAGTTAGCAAATTTAATTTAGAAGAGAAAAGGTCTCCACAATTTTTGGCCTAACACTAACCGTTCTCGAGATATCGAATTAAACGCGTTTTCATCGAAATGACCTTGAGCTGACCTCCGGAGAACGCCTCAAATTGGAATGTATGCTCAGAATACACCCCCCTATCGATCCTTCATAATCTCCAAACTACATAATTTTGTGTTTATTTTTTCCATTCTGAGCCGTAATTTGACTGGACTTGAAAGCCTATCTTGAGGAGAGCGCGGCAACGCGACTAAGGCCCTTCTTCCTCCCTATACTTTTCCAACGCTCCAGATAACGAGACGTGGACTAGTTTCCAAGAATCGAGATGGAGATCATAAATATCATAGTCTACACCCAATCATAGTCTCCAAAAATATTTCCCCTTCCAACTCGACCAATCGTATGCACTATGTACATATCCTACATCCTTTCCACCAATCAAAAAATTAACGCATGACGAAAACTTTTTCGAGAAACTTCTTCTCCCACCATCCCAGCATCCAAAATATCCTACAAGCTAGGACAGAAAAATCTCTTGGAGTCAGTGTTCCATCACCACTCGTTCAGACCTAGTCTCCCAACAGTGTTCCATCATCGCTCGTTGAGTAAGTCTCCCATCAGCATCCGACGAGTTCAGACGTTAAATTTAAAATTTAGTATATATCTCCGGTATAATTGTTACAAGTTCTGTTCATATTTTGAAAGGCGCGACTTGTAAAACTTCCAATATTCATATTGAGTGTCCACACTAACATCGAAACATCGAATTGCGTAAATTTACAATTAATGCGAAGACGCAGCTCGCGATAAATACCCATGTGTTAAAAATTTGTGTCGACGTGAATCTAAAATTGTTACCAAGCGTGCGCAACTGAAGGGTCCGACCTACCTGTGGAGGCCCGAAACCGACGGCTGTAAACAGATTAGCGTATCCACGACGCATCATCAATGTAAGGGAAATATTTTATGTATATTTTTTGTATTATTAATTTAATCGAATTAACCAAATTGGTTAATTATAATAAACCCCGAATTGTCAAGTCACTTGCGTAAATAAATTCATTTATTAATCGAGTCACTACGTTACACCCACCTTTGCATGCACCTTTCTCTTTTACACGCTCATCCCCAGCTAGTGCGCTAGGCGTAGGCAAAAAAGAGGGAACTGCGATAGATATATACCCACGTCCCCTCAGGACGTGACAACACATTGCATTGGATTTTGTAATGTAAAAAAAAATTCATTCCTCATTACATTATATTTTGTAATGTAAAAAAATTCCATTCGTCATTACATTATATTTTGTAACGTGAAACATTTTCCTGTGAATTTTTCATTTCAAGAGAGAGAGAGAGAGAGAGAGAGAGAGAGAGAGAGAGAGAGAGAGAGAGAGAGAGAGAGAGAGAGAGAGAGAGAGAGAGAAAGAGAGAGAGAGAGAGAGAGAGAGGCGACGATTACGTAGCCGGTGAAAAGTCTGCGAATAGCTCAAATTCCCTTTTGCCGCAATGTGGCACATAAACGTAAATAGAAGGAAAACAAATCTACTTCTATCAGCATTCTGGAGACAAATGAAAGGAAAAAGAAAAACCAGAAATTATTTAATACTTTCCTTGATTTTTTTGCCGTCAAACTGTCAATTACATTACGATTAAACTTCGCAGTGTTAGAAAAGTATAGCAGTTTACTGCCAGTCCGGAATTCTAAGACTTGTTATATAAGGTAAAAATGATTCTCACATCGTATAGTAAAAATGATGCGTGCACATTACATTTGAAACTATTCTCGCATAGACGCGAGCCCTATATGTTGTATAGTAAACAATGCGTGTACATTACATTTGAAACTATTCTCGCATAGGCATGAGTCCTATGTGCTGAGTCCTATATGCTATATTTTCATACGGATTTTACTATACGTATAACATGAATCTTCATGTGGGTTGTGACGGAAAATTCACCTTCCAAAACGTAACAAAAGGGACCTCCTGTTTTCCCGGCGATTTATTCAAGGGCGCCAGCCGCCGTGGCGGCTCGCCGGGAAAATTAGCCGGACGAAGTCCCACCGGAGATCACCCACGTTGCCGGGCTAGCTGCAGCCTCGGGTCGTGGCAGAGGGGCA